>CM019739.1:868708-950824 GCA_009761775.1 Ficus carica
TCCAAGTATTATGTATTACTCTGCTAGAGGACCAGATCCGGAAGATAACTCTCTTGATGATGCTGACATAATGAAACCCAATTTGGTAGCTCCTGGAAATTCTGTTTGGGCTGCTTGGAGTTCTGCTGGAGGCGATTCGGTTGAATTCCTTGGTACGAGTTTCATGGGCATTACAATTTATAAACAATATGATCTGCTAAATGAAAATTTTGCCAATTTCTTTTTAACTATTGGTTATACAAGGATACGATGATTTGTATGATTGCGTTTACCTTTTAGGTGAGAAGTTTGCGATGATGTCTGGCACGAGCATGGCTGCTCCTCATGTTGCTGGGCTCGCTGCTCTGATTAAGCAGAAGTTCCCAAGTTTCAGTCCTGCCGCCATTGCATCTGCCCTTTCTACAACAGCTTCCCTATATGATAAGAATGGCGGGCCAATAATGGCTCAGCGTGCTTATGCCGAACCGGATGTAAACAAGTCCCCTGCAACGCCTTTTGATATGGGCAGTGGTTTCGTGAATGCAACTGCAGCTCTGAACCCTGGCCTGATTTTGATACCAGTAAGTTGCTGTTTTTAGCACATATGATGGCAATTTAGCTTATTAACCGCAGTGTTTATTAGCGCGTTAGAGACTTGATGTCTTGTTGGATTGGACTAGAACGTAGTATCGTATAGAGATAAGTACTTATATTCTTATATTTGAACTTGTCATCTTATGGGGCAGTCTTCATGTATGGTCACACGTGATTCAAGTTGTTCAAATTGGCTTGCGCATGTGTGGGAGTGTTCATACAAGTTTGATGTACATCGTTGGGTGCGTTTCCTACAAGTTTAAGATCTTGTTTGATAAGATAGAAAAGTGGAAGGAGGGAAAAGGGTGAGGATTTCAAATCCTTCAAAGAACACCAATTTTAGTGTCTCCCCAATTCATACTAGCACAATACGAAAGTGGTCATCTCCTTCCTCTCCATTTTCCTCACCTAGGTTATATATCTTTAATTCCTTCCATTTTCTTTCCCTCTTACCAAACACGCCCTTAGATTTTAGGAAGATTTTAGGATTAGTAATTGTGAGTAAACTTGGTTATGGCTGTAACTTGTAATGGGAGTTTTAGTTTTTGATAGTGATTTGGGCTTTGCAAACAGAAGCAAGTTGAGAGGAAAAAACTCATCATTTCGTACATTTTTCATTTGGATGAAAAATAAGAGCGGAATTTGCTAGTTCTAAAGATATTGTGATGGAAAATACACTTTACTTGAGGTTGAACACTGGAATTTGTTTTTCACATGTTTCTCCATAGATCGGATTGAAGCTTTGTCGTCTTTGAAAACATTTTCTTGTCAAAAGCTGCAATTTTCTCCAAACTTTCATTATTTAAAGTTTTATATAGATTTTAATTGTCATCACATAGTCGTCATTTTCTTTTATTGTTTATGGTTTTGACAGCAATGATGTGCTGAGATACAAATGTTTCTGATGCAGGTTATAACGATTATATGTCATTTCTGTGTGGCATTAATGGATCGGCTCCTGTTGTTCGGAACTACACCGGAAAAGACTGTTGGGTTTACAATTCCACCATCAATGGTGCTGATTTGAACTTGCCCTCAATCACAATAGCGAAACTTAACCAGTTCCAGAACATTGCAGAGAATGGTCACTAACGTCGGGGAAAACGACACTTACAGTGTGGGATGGAGTTCTCCTTACGGGGTTTCGGCAAAGTGTCTCCAACTCACTTTTCCATCGCCAGTGGACAGAAACAAGTCTTGACCATAGTCTTGAACGCCGTACTCAACAATTCGGTCGCTAGCTTCGGAAGGATCGGACTTTTTGGAAGTAAAGGTCAAGTGTTAACATTCCTTTGTCAGTCATTGTCAAAACTATATATAATAATATTGCAACTAACAGCTGAGATTTGAGGCTCATGCTTATTAATATTATAAAATTATTTATCTTTTGTTTGAGTTTGTAGTTTTGTCTGTTCTAGCCTTTTTTTTTTTTTTTTTTTTTGGGTTTTGTTAATTTATTGCGCAGTTAGCTTTGCTAATTTTTTCATTCATTTGCATTGTAAATGTGGTCATGTAAATTTTTAAGCTCTTTGTAATGTAGATGCAGTAATTAATAATTACAATGCTTTATGCCCTGCTCACTGTCTCTCTAAGTTGCCATTTTTTCACAATTTAAACTTCAGAACTCCATCGATATGCGCATGTGTGTGTGTGTGTGTGTGTTGTGTGGTAAGTGTAACATTAGCATTACCATTCTGCATTTGGGGTATGTGGACTTCTGTTTGCACTTGGGGTATCTGGGTATTTATATTTATTGCACACTGAATGTGCCACTAGCATTGACATTTTGCATTAATCTAAACATAAAATATGTAAAAATTATTTTTTTACAATTTAAAAATTCAGAACCTTAATATGTATACAATATACAAATTTATATATTTGTGCTGAATGTGACATTATCATTGACATTTTGCATTTGCGTATCTTAGACATGTTATGGTGTTAAATTTCTTCTATGTTTGCACTTGGGTATCCGAGTGTCGGGTATTTGCGAACCGGACAAATTCACAATTAAATAATTACACAAATTATCTAGACTGTTTGTATTTTGTTACTATTACGTAAATGTTTATTTTTAAAAAATTAAATATTTGTGGTATTTATTTTGTCCTTTTTTTTTTTTTTTTTGTATCTAACAACATTTTCCTTAATTGAGATTCTATTTAATTTTCCAAATTTTTTTTTTTTTTTGTTCATTGATAAGGAATCTTTTGCTGTTAAGGAATTTCATATTTTGCTAGTATGATTTACGTTATTTTTTATTCTTATATCTGTTAGTATGATTTAGGTTCTTAAAAAACTATTTCTGTAGTTTGATTTATATTCTTGTGATAATTCTAACGCCAATATGATAATGCCTCTTTTTTATTGGTTTTGTTTTAATAACTAGTTTCCAAATTGGAGATCTTGTATGAAGCTGTTTCTCCATTTTTTTTTTAAAAAAAAAAAATAACAATCTCAATATCAATATGAGATTGCCTTTGTTTTAAAACTTAATTATGATAATTCTAACGTCATTATAAATATGCATTTGAATCCATAATTCTGTAAAAATTATTAATGCTCTTTCTTTTAAATATTTTGTTTTATAACTTTTTTAATATCAGACAACTTTCATTAACTAATTTGCAACGACTTATTACTTTTTATTTATTTATTGTATTTTCAATATTTGGGCCACCTTTTCCATACTGATAATTAATAAAATTGTTTACACGTTTTTTTTTTTTTAATTTTTGTTTCCTTTTTCAACATTTCTTTATTTGTTTTATTTCACCTTCAAATGACAAGTGTAAATATCACGCAGATTTTCTTGTTTGCTTCAGTTCCATGCCCACATTTCCTTTCATTACAACCATGTCTAATTCAACTCCTTTGGTTCCTTTTTCTTTGGAGATCAATTTTGGTTCTCTCCTTAATCCAGCGTATGAGAAACCATCTGGTTTCCCATGAATATGAAGTTCCAAATTTCATGTTACATCTTTTATCAACAATTTTGCATCATGGAAATGAATGGTCAACGATAGAGTATGAAAGAATATTGGGTTCTATTTTTAGTCATTAGACCAAATATTGTTGTGTATCTTATCATTTGTGTTAATTCCAATTTTGATCTTCGAATTATAGGGTAGTCCTATTTTAGTCTTCCTTTTTTTTTTTTAACATCCTAAAACGAGTCTCTGATCTATCAAGTTGTCATAAATTAATCCTTCGATCAATTCTAATGTTAAAATCACAATAGGAAAAGATCTGATTTCCTTACTAATAGTCCCGCCCAAACATTATAAAATGATAAAATTGGCCTGTATTAAACCACGCATAGTCTTAGATGCCTTTTTTTGTCGAGATTTTACCAGTAGGAATTCGGATCAATGAAAAGATTAATTTGTGATAAGTTGATGTATTGATAGGACTCGTTCTGCACTGTTTTAAAAATTAGGAACGAAAATGAGATGTGGCATATACTTTGTAGACTAAAAATAAATCAAATTGACCCTTTTTATTTTGATGTAATTATAATCAAATTTAAGATTCAGATACAAATAGTATCTTGTTAGGATAAGAAAGTTTCTTATCCAACTTAATGCGTCATTTTGTCATATGTATGGACAAAAATTTCTCGGATATTTCTGATATTTCCATCACAGAGATTCCATATCTTGAAGGTCAAGATAACGAAATTGTGGAAGTAAAGTTGCCCTTGTTACCGGTCCAATCTGCATCTGAAAAGGCAAGTAATGATAATGGATAAGTGGACAAGGAGTTCATTACCAGATGAAGCATATAGAAATTGCACAAAAAATTACTAAACAGTAACTCAATAGTTGGTGGTGGGTTGATGCAAAACTTGGGAGAGATTTACGTAGGAGGGAGGAAAATTTGACACACAAAATTGACCGGTTGTGAAAATGGGATACAAACTTCAGATTCGGAAACCGCTTGATCGTGTGTCCTTGTTGATCACACACTTGACTATAAATTTTATAGGCGGTGGACTTCTTTTTAAGATAAATTATCCATTTGGTCCTTACATTTTTACAAAGTTATGATTTGATCTTTATTTTATTTTTATTTATTTTTTATTTATGGCTAAAAGCAGCCCCTATTCTTTAAAGAGATGCACAATTGTCTTTTTTACGCTAAAAGAGGTCAAAAATTGGGTGGAATAGATCATATATATGACACATCTATATGATAACTGGGGGCATTTTGGTAAAATAATAGTAACTCATTTGTGAATCACATGATATTTTCTCTAAATTTTTAACGTGTAATTTACCTTTTTTAAAACATAATGGAGTTTGTTAATTAAAAAAAAAAAAAAGACTATTTTGTAAAGTTTTTAACCAAAAAAAAAAAAAAAGTTAGGAAACCAAAACGCAACTTCATAAAAAATTAGGGACCAAACTTGTAATTTACCTTCTTTTAAAACATTATGAAGTTTTCATCATGGAAATTATAATGATTGACACCCACAAAGCATATGATATTAAAAACTTTATTGCTTAAATTAGTTTTATTTCATTATAGTCTTATATGACTGTATGTTTGATACTTAATTAATATTATAAAATACCATGATAATTTATATGAGCTTAAATATTGTATATAAGTTTAATATACAATAGAATACTGATAACAATATAAAATTATATGTAATGAATGATTAAAATTGAGTTATTTAACTAGTTGTTAATGGCATGGTTCATCTCCATTTTGAATAGGACAATCCTATCCAAATTGTTATTGAGGTATTATCAGGATGAAAGTACATTATATACTATTATTATATAAGACTGGAACAAGATTAATTTGAATATCTGATAATCACTGCTAGTATATAGAGCAATCAAATAGAATCAACGATCTTATATATAGAACAATCTTAATTTAGAGTTATTAAAAACTTTTATTTATGGCCTTATATCTTTGACTTTCTCGGTACAGATTCATTCCATGAATATTTTTCCTTGTATTTCGGAGACATAATAAAGTAAATGGTTGAGATTGTTTATTTAAGGAGATGAAGTTCATTCCTTCATTATTGTTTATTTAAGGAGATGAAGTTCATTCCTTCATTATGAAGTAGTTAAACTGTTCCTTTAAGTGCTAATTCGGAACTTGAATATAGAGAGCTCAATTTATGATAAGATCTTAAATATTTTATTCATTAGAAAATTAATGATACTTAAAGTGAAAGATACAGTTAGAGAGGTTAATGGATAAACGGAATCTAGCTTTAATTATGAGCCTTTTATTAAGGATTAATTTATATGCAGTGATTATACTATTGGACGATTCAAACTCTTTGATTAAATTATATTTATAATTTCAAGAGTATAATTTTTAAGTTTATATTAAATTAATAACTTGACATATTAATTAAAGAATTTAATTAATTGTCCTATTTTTTGGAGGTTGAAATTATAATTCCGTCTTTATAATACCATTTAAACATTATGTGTTTAATTGAATTGATTAATTTTTAAAATTGATGAGTTCTAAATTTATATATACTCACTTTATATGATAAATCAATTTAGAAAAAATGATGATGATGATGATTTTAGCAGAATATCAATTCTTATCACATATAATATCTATCTCGCAATAGATAAACATTTATATAATAATAAAAAAATTAATATGTTATGTAATATGACATTTGTACTATATGTATATATATATATATATATATGAGCAGCCAATAAAACCGTTACACAATATTATATAGTAATAGTACCAGAAAACAAGCACAAGCTACAAACATACGAGAGGCCAGCCCCACAACTTGAAGCAAATACTATATCTTCATACAGTACTCATATTATTATTTCATCCTAAACTTAAAATAGAAAAGAAAATAAAAAAGCCCCCGAAAGTAACTATAAAACTAATAGGACTAGTACTCTATTTTTGACTACCTGGGAATCACTCATGCGGGAGGAGGAGAGAGGAATGGGAATGGGATGTTAGGAAGTGGAGGAAGAGGTGGTAAATTGGGAATCGAAGGGAGTGGAGGTACTTCTGGAATATTATCAAACGGAGGCCTAAATACTGGGATATCTGGCATAGGTGTCGGATAAGGGAATCCCGGAATCGACGGAAACGGGATTCCGGGGATGTTTGGAAAAGGTGGCAAGTTTTTCATCTCACCAAACTCCTTCGACTTCGCCGTGTTCTGATCCGATTCCACCGAAGTCTTTCCCACGCTTTCCTTTCCATTCCCTCCTTCGCTCCCATTCCCTTGTTTGGTTGTTTCTGGTTTCTCAACGAGTAAGCTGCGAGCGTTTGTGTGAAGAGTTGCGAGGTTGATGAACAGAATCAAGCTTAGAATGACAGTGAAATTCAAGGCCATCTTTTTTGAGGACTTTGGAGAAGACATGATTATAATGATATGATATGCTTGTATACGAATGAACAATATATATATATGAGGAAATGATGAGAGGCTCTAATTTTGAGGAAAAAATGATAAGCATGAGGAGGGAAGGCATAATAAATAACGATTCTTTACCGTTTAGAACTCGTATAACGTATTAATGCTGGTAAAAATTAACCTTTTTTTTTTTTTTGGTTAATAAAAATGATTAATATAAAAAGAGTAGGCTTAATAAATAATAATGATTCTTTTACCGTTAATATGCATTTTATGTAAGAATTTCTTTCTAACCGTTTAATTTTTTTAACTATTTAATTTATAAATGTTAATTTTTAAAAATTAATTTATAGATGTCGTTAAAAATTCAATCAAATGATTAAAACAATAAATCTTTATCGATAATGTAAAATACAAGATCCCGAGAATATGCATGCTTCAATCTAGGTAGTAGAATAGGATCTTGATGGATGTGCCACAATCAGAAGCTGAGATCGATGTAAATGCAAGGTGTAATAGAGAGTACTGCAGACCAGAGGCAGAGAGCTCGAGATGATTTCAGTACAACGTCTTGAATGGTGGGGGGCTAAGGTAGTACGTATACCTGAGTTGAAGTGAGTGCCACCTCTTTTATTTCATGTATATCGATTGTTAATGAAAGCTCTTTAATGTAATGAAAGATATATATCACACGCATCCTTCAAAAAATAAAACTTACAAATTTACAGTACGTAGGTCATCTTTATCCATAGCGTATACTTTTATATGTTAGATAATTTGTTTAAAATCATGTTATAATAAATAGTATATAAAAAGTGAAAATAAGGGAATAGACAATTTTCAAACATTTATTTTAAGCTTTAGCAAAAAAAAAAAATGACTTTAAAGAAAATGATCGATTTTTTTTTTTCAATTTAAGAAAATGACATTAAAATGTTTTACTACTCGGAATTGAAAACTTGAGACGAATTTAGGGGGAGTTGTTAGTGCATGTTTAACATATGGATCCAAACTAAAAATCCAAATTCGAATTGAGAATTTGAAAAGGATTTATATTTAGAAGAGACAAAAATTGAGATGAAAATAGCTAATTTAACTTAAATGAATGATTTTGAACATATCCAAACAAGAGGTAAATCTGTATTTGTATGTCATACGTGCCACATATTCACCCTATGAAAACGAAAAAGAAGGAATATTGAAGCGAAACATAAATGACAAACATTGCAAACATCTACATTCCCCACCGATTGCTACTAATTTTGAGTCCGCAAATATATTGATGCCATTCTTCTCTTTAATTACAAGGCCATTGGATTCCACCCAAAAAGATACAATAATGGTATAGCAACAAAGAAAATAAGGCTGAAAAAAAAAAAAAAAAAAAAAAAAAGGGTCAATGCGTAATGCATAGATCTAAACACAAGTTGCCTAAATTTGTATCTGGCAGACAACCGCCAGCATCGGTTTGCCGCCGTAACCTGATAGGTTACTGTCATTAATCCAAATTACAGGCAGTCATGCACTGGCGACAAGAGTACTACTGTACTGCTTAATCGTACCTAAGTTAAAAGATTGCCACCTTTTATTCCATGCGTATCGATAATCAATGAAATTAAGGTCATTTAACATATATAACATGCATGTATATAATAAAAACTAAATATGTTGTACAACATACACATGACATACAAATACTTCACATGTCATAAGTAAGTAAGAATTATCTCTTCTAGCCAAAAAAAAAAAAAAAAAAAAAAAAGAATTATCTCAAATTTTGAGACTGAAGCATGCACCAAGTTAATTTTTTTTACATATTTTTTTATTTAGTAGAGTTTCTTTATTATACAAAATGTATTATAGATGAACCTTTAAAAAATATATAGATACATATATGTATTATAGATGGATCAACACTTTTCTTAAAAGAGGGAGGAAAAAAAAAAAAACCAACTAATAATTGTTTTAATTACTTTCCAGCAGCCCTAGCTATCACTAGGAAGCACATGAGGTATCATGGGCTGATTCTTTTGTTGAATATTTTAAATGCGGGAATTTAAATTTCTTAAAAAGTTAAGTTTTTCCTTTCTTGATTTACTAATTTCTTAAAAGTTTAATTAGTTAAAAAATAATAATTAACTAGAACACACACACACATATAAGAAATTTATTCCATAACCCTCATTTTTAATGTAATAAGGAACTTTTGTTTTGAGAGTTAAATTAGGGTGCGTTTGGACCACAGGTCCAAACCCATGGATTTTAACTCAATTTTTGTCTTTTTCCCCAAAAGTTTTTTGTCTTTTCTGAAAAAGTACACATCAATCACTATTTAAACTTATCAATTTCAACTCAAACTCATACACCAAACAAACCCTAATTTTTCAATATTATGATATATGACCTAGTGCAGTTCTGCATCACGCCCTGTAAATATGTAATGTGGACACTCATTGTAGTAAGCCGTTAGAAAGTTAATCATTTTAAAAAGCAGTTCTTAAAAGTAATGAAAAATAAGGTTTCTATAGTAGAAACTCCCATAAAAGAAAACTTTTATGAGGTACATTTGAGAAAATTGAATTTGAGTAGGCTGTAAATAAAAAATATTTAACTAGAGAGACATTTGAGGAAAAAATTTAATTTAGTAGGACTACTTTAAATAGAAGGACATTCAAGAAAAGTTGACAAATTAATTAGAAAATTAATTAGGAGGTACTATGAGAAAATAATAATTGATGCAATTATAAGGATAACAATTTTGAGTAGGGGATATATTTGAGAAAATTTATTCCAATAGGGGCAAAGAAAAAGAAATGGATGAAAAAAGATAAGAGAAGGTGAAAAAAAAAAAAAAAAAGGAGAGAGAGATATGGAGGACGAAGAGGGGTTTATGTATGTTTTATTTAGAAAATAGTAATTGAGATGGTCACATGAAAGACATATGTAGGACATTTGAGAAACAATGCTATTAAATTAAAAAAAAAAAAAGAGAAAAAAAAAAAGAAACAATGCCATTTTAGAGGATTACAAGAAAAAAAAAATTATAAAATATCGCACATCGGATAGCAGTTGGAAAATTTAATAACAAATATTGGGAGGGTATTAGGGAAATAGTGGTTCAGAGAGTCACTTAATATTTGAGTAAAATGGATTTGAAGGGGGAAAAAAAACTAATTACGAAATAAAAAATTAAATTAGAGGTACTAGTAAAAAATATAGTGACTTTTACTCAAAAAAAAAAAAAAAAAAAAAATTAGGACTGAGAAGGCCACAAGAAAGTTTTTTGAACGTGAATACATTTGAGGAAAGAATTAAAATATAAGACAAATAAAAGTAAAGGGAAAAAAAAAAAAAAAAAAAGTGTGACAAAAACTAGATAGGGAGTTGCCGTCAATCTCTATCGCTAAAGAATTCCACAGCCTAGGATTTGGACAATTTTCCTTGCATCCTTCTCGTTAAAGATTTTTCTAACTCTTTCATTCATTCCACTCAGGGATTTGGAGTAAATAAGTCGTTTTACCAATTCACTCCTTATTGGTTTTTAAAGTTACTATTGAACACCAAAAGCAAACTTTTAAGTGTTCGGTAAACTATAAGTAAATTTGTTGTGAGATCTATGATGACCAAAAATGACATATTTTTGTTCGTTATATACTATAGTATACATATTTACTGTTTTATTGATTATATAGTTATAGTATTACACACCAACATTATAGAAAAAATATATACAATTTCTATTTTATGTTTTCACAATAATTTTGTATTTTCAAGCAAATTTAGTGAAGCAGTCGAGTTTGGTCCAGGAAGCAAATCTATTGAAGAAGTTTGGAGGAGACGATCGTAGTGAAGATTCTCTAACACTAAGATGCGTAAATGATTAATCCCAACAGTAGTATTTTCTCCTATATTAGTTTAAGTAATTTAACGATAATATCATTATTTACTATCACCTTCTTCTTCTTTTTTTTTTTAATATTTATTATCATCTTCAAGCATGCATAAAATTACAATAATAATTTAAAAAAAATGAAATTAAGTTTACAAATTTATAAGTTACAATTTGAAATTATTTTTAAGAAGAAAAAAAATTTATAAATTCTAAACAAATAGTTGAATTTTATTATTATTGTTATGAAGTTAAATAAAGGGGTAGATTGGAATTATTATTTATTACGAATGATATTTTAGTGAATTTTAATGATAATTGATAGTAGAAGTTGCTACGCAGAGGCAACGATTGACATGCTTATCAAATTCAAATATACTGTAGCTAATCAAAATATATATATATATATATATATCAATTTGTACAGGTCTTTTATAAAATAGATTCTTTTAATTTTTTAATAAATAAGATTTTATTTTCATTAATAAAATAAGACTAATTAATCCTTTTAATACTTTAATTTTGCTATAAGTCTTTTTTATTGAGGGTAATATCATCAATTTGTATGAGTTCAGTTTAGTCTCGATTTTATTTTTTTGGCACATGGTGATTTTGTTAGCAAAACTAACAAAAGGAAAAAAAATTCTAACGTTTATAGTGCAATTTGTAATAAGATCCAAAGTTTAATAGACAAACGTGAAAATTGTTTCCAATTTCCGTTAACAAAACTAACAGAAAAAAGAAAATTTGCAAAGGTTTCGAAGTTTACTTAAAATGGGTATTGTAAATTAAAATTTATAAATTATTTTGTGACAATACTCAAATTCAAGAGAAAAGGTGAAATTTATCCTAATACTGGATGAGGTATAGTCATTTGGCTGAAAAAGAATGTGTAGCAAAATTTTTTTTTTAAAGGAAAAACCTAAAAAAAAAAAAAAAAAAGTAGAACTGTAGACTGATAGTTTACAAGTTTTAGCATTTTTGAGACGAGGGGGAATCCAGATTGGAAATTGCAACCACCTGTTTGGAAAAACAAAACAAAACAAAACCAACCAACACAACCCATTGGATCCTAAACAGCCTTTCTCTCTCGACAGCGACAAAACTGAAAAACCTCGTACTCTGTACGGACTCCGAGCTCCGCCATGGGGGGTTCCTCAGATCCCGATAAATTGGTCGCTAAAGCCGATAAGCTGTTTGTCTCTCTCTCTCTCATCTCCAATTTTCTCCTTGTAAATTGATCAATTTGTTTAAACTATGTTCTGTTAATGGGTTTTGTGATTTGCTTCGAATTATCGTCGGATTGTGCGTTTCGACGTAGTTTGTAAGATCGGAAGCTGCTAAAACCATTAAAGTTTTGATCTCGAGTTTGTTCAATTCAACTCTGTGTTGTTCTGTTCTAAGAGGGCTTTGTCATAAACTGTCAGTGATATAATCGATCTTATTTTCATTAGATAGAGTTTTTTTAATATATTACCTTATGTGGGAATTGTGAAATTTTGTTTTGGCTGTGAATTTTGTGTTGAGCGGCCAAAAAAGTGACATGTTAGCTGAGAAAACATAATTAAGAAGCAAAGTTTTGATTGTGGATGGATGAATTAGCATATGGATTACTTAAAAACCTAAAAATAAATAAATAAATAAATAAGAAAAAAGATAGAGAGAAGAAAGTACACCCAATAGGCATAGCCCGGCATGGTTAGATTTTCATCGAGTTTTGTTAAACCGTTGTACTTTTCTTAATATGATATGACGTAATTATGATGTAATATGACGGTTTGGAACAGTGAGGATTTTTTGTAAGTTTGTGAGCGACTTGAAAAGGGCAAATGGCACGATGATATTTTAGCTTGTAGTTTGGTAGTTAATTGTGGATTAGTTATCCATTTTTTAACTCTAAGTTGTGTGTCGAAAATAGGGAGAGCTTAGATTTTTTGCTTTTCCCTTTTATTGTATGTACTATTTTTAGCCTTTGGTATGCGTTTCCCAAGTTTATTTCAATGCTTGTTTTTCTTACTTTGATTTGATAATTTTATTTTTACTTCCAATTTCTCAGAACAAAACTGAGTCTTACAAGATGGAGTGCTGATTGGAGAAGTGCTACTGTTCTATATGAACAGGCTGGTATGCAAATACAATTCAATTATATAATTTAAGCAATGGAATAATACAACTCGATGTCTTTCTTTTTTCGGTCTAATGAGAAAACTCTTTGCTGCTGCAGCTAATGCATTTAGGGTTGCAAGGGAGAATGAGAAAGCAAAAGAAGCATTTGAAAAGGCTTCTAAAGGACAAGAGATGCTCTCTTCGTATCCTCTTTTGGTCAATCCTTTGTTTATTGTTTGTTTTTCCTTTTAATATACACAATGTTATCTTGCTACACGTCCTTTACACGTGAATCAGACCCTGGGATGCTGCTAAGCATATGGAGTCTGCTGCTGCTCTTGCAAAGGAGCTAGGAAAGTGGAATGAAGTTGCTGATTTTTATAGAAGAGCATCTGAGTTATATGTGGAGTGTGGCAGATCTCAACCTGCATCGGATGCTCTTGCAAAAGGGGCTCGGTAAGACCTGACTCACCTTTTTCTTAGCTTTCTATCTGATTTTTTTATCATTTGTTATAAGGAAATTTGTTGCATTCAGTTACCATCAGTATTAAATTATTGATTTCTAAGAACCCCTTCATAGTTGCACATTACTAATTTGTCTTAGTACTTTATGAAACATAAAAAATGAATGAATTTCTTTTGCTATTTTAATTTTTTTTAATCTTATTCGCTATTTAAATCAAATGTTTTGGATCAACCTTGGCAAACTTTAGTGGACTTTAATAAAAAATGCAATAGGCACACATAGTGAAACACTGTAGTTCCATCATCTTCATTTTTGCAGTGTCTTTTAAGTAGTTTTAATTGTGTAATATCACGTAAAAGACTATCCCAGTGGATTAATTCATGCGTCTTTCGTGCACTGTTAGTAGATCTATCATCTTCATTTTTTCAATGTTTTTTAAGTAGTTTTAATTGTGTAATATCGCGTAAAAGACTATCCCAGTGGATGAATTCGTGCGTCTTTCGTGCACTGTTACTTTATATTGACTTGTTGCCTTCCTTTAATTTTTAATGAATTATGATCAAGATAACAAATAAATACACGTTTTTTGTCTTATATTTCTTCCAATTTTCAGTTTCCCATTGATGCACATTGAAAGTGGGGATGGATGATTTTCTTTCAAAGAAAGCATTTGCTAACTTGAGAGTTTCCACACGAAAAGAAATTTTGTGCTTTCGTGTTTCTTGCTGTGTTACAACCTTGAGACTAGATCCTTTTTTCATCAATTAATTTTCCTCCATTTATGGGTCTGTCTTAGCATTCAATCAGAATTTCTTCTTTTGTCCTGTTTTAGTTTTGTCTATATCTGAAAGCCAGTTGATTTTACTTTTTGTTCACCCTCTTGTTATAGTGCTTTGGAAGAGGCTGATCCGGATGGAGCAATCCAACTATATGCTGATGCCTGTTCTATTCTCGAAGAAGACGGTAGAGAGCAAATGGCTTTCGACTTATACCGTGCTGCCACAAATGTACATATAAAAGTTGAGAAGTAAGTTCTCCCACAAATCAGCTTTGCATGCTTATGTGACATGTGTCAAAGGGACGCTTGAGATTTTAAGTTTTATAAAACTTTTTCAGCGGTAGTTGAAATTGGGACCTCCCACACCAAGCAGGGCATGAATAAGAAATTACTAGTAGATAACATGTGCTACCTTGTGGAATCACTTGACAGACATTTTATGGAAAACTTAAAGTTAGGCTACTTATTTCTTTTTCCATTCTGGGCTAATGGAGTCTTCATAGAACTTTTGGGGTTTTAAGGTTTTATAAATATTGCAAAATTCTCTGGTCTGCATTTTTTATAACTATGAATCAAATGGGGAAATATTAACAGTATCCACACGCATGCAAGAGAAACTGGAAGATAGAGAAAAACTATAAGCTTCCTAATGCATGTCTGTATAATCATAGAAACTTAAGAATTTAGTATTTTTAATTTATAGTCAACGTTTGCATTTGTGTAAACATACAAACTTGAGATCCGTATTTACAACTTTCATTTTGACAGGTATGCAGATGCTGCGGATTTCATGTTAAAATTGGGTTTAGCTGCTGATAAGAGCAATGCTACGAATAGCCAGTGCAAGGTGTGAAATTTTCTGTTTCAGCATATGTTAATTTTTCCTTCATCGGTGTTGTTTGCTGAATTATGGCTTTTAGGTCGACCTATGCTTGATTTTAGTTGAACTTTGCGGTGTCATAATACTCTTTAGAAGGACAAAAAGAGAGACTAGAGAGTATAAATAGTTTAATCTGGTTTGTAAGGTTATTTTCCTACACCTACAAGATGTTTTACTTAGATATTGGTGTGACAACAACAAACTAGATGAAATCAAATAACTTTGTATAAGAACCGAGAAAAGAAGAAACAAAATGTACAGAGACGGTCAAGGGAAGGAAGCTGTAGGGAGGCATGCATTCTTTAATCAAATATACTCGATCTCTCTCTTAATTTCCAAACTCTAATACTTGGGGCTGGTAATTTACTCTTTTACACTCTTTAAGTTTTTAATTGGAGGAATAATTGATTGAGACATTTTTTGGATGACTTAATAGTTAAAGGAAAATCCAAAACCTAAATTAGATTAGTAATAAAATAGGATTGATAGCTCATAATGATCGCCTGTCCCAAATTTGAAATTACTAAAATGCCATTAACTCAGTAGACTGGGATAAAAACTTATATTGTGATAAATTAAGTATTAGTCTGAGACTGGTTAATCTTCTAAATTTAATAGTGCTTTGGCTACCGGTCAACTGATATTGCTATAACTTGTGCTTTTCTATGTCTGCAACCAGTTTAAATTAGCATGAGTGTATAAATACTTCAATTTCCTTAACATTTCCCAAGAAATGGAGATAAAGTAGTCCTTTTTCTTTCGTCGGCTATTATCCCTTCGTCTAATTCTCTATGCTTCAGTTTCTTTCTTTCTTTTTATTTATTTTTAAATAAAATTCTGATGACCTTTATCCATACAGGCCTATCTTAGTGCAATTGTTATATATCTTTATGCTCATGATTTCAAGGAAGCAGAGAAGTGCTACAATGATTGTTCGCAGTGAGTATAAATTTTCCCACTACAACTTACCTCGCCATCAACACAATTCTCTCTTTTTCTTCTTCTTTTTTGGTCATATTCTATAAGGGGGAACAAAGTGATTGCTTTTGTCAAGTTATAAGCTCATCCATGTCCTGAGTGGAAGCCCTTTTTTTTTTTTTTTTTTTTTTGCCTTTAAGAATAAAAAAGCTTTTGATAAGATCTGTTACTAATTCAATCATGTTCATTCGAGAATTTTTTTGAGAAGTTGTTGTAAAAGGTACTTGGTGCTTAACCTGTTCTTGCCATCTCTAACTGAAACCTTGCGGACCTTTTTCTATGATAAAAGGTTACCAATTTCTGTTCTGTAATATCATGATATGCTTTCCATGTTTTTGTTTATTTTCTTTTTCTCACGGGAAGATTTTATTTCTTATGCTTAGTTAAACAATGAAGTTTCAATGATGTGTAAACAAGATCTGCAGAGTAAATAGAAAATTAACACTGAATTTGAGATTGACGAGACATTGAAAAAAAGAAAAAAAGAAAGAAAAAATTTCTCTCCGTTCATTTTGTATGCCACAAAATCCTATCTTGGAAAAGGTTATTTGAGGTCTGACTTTCTGATTTTGACTGTTTCCAGGGTTGATGCATTTTTAAGAAGCGACCAATACCGTTGTGCTAGTAAGTTGCTTTTTGCTTATCGTGAAGGTGATGTTGAAGAAATCAAGCGTACAGCTCAGTCAAGTGCAATTTCCCATCTTGATAATGCGGTAACATCTTAATCTGTTTGCTTCCTAAATTTTCTAGCAGCATTAACACAGTATTAAACATTTAAGGCCAATAAAAGGAACTTTTTGACTTTCCCAATACTAATTTTGAATATATACAACATAAAGCATACCAGCCTCTTTCTAGCCAGGATACATTGAAACAACTAATAATCATTGTTCATAGTGTAGTAACATACTATAATAGTCCCTGAAGCAAATCGTTGTACCTAACTGTGTAATAAAGCTGATATCTACCATTCGTACTATCTCCGTCTCCGAGTTAATTCTTTTCAACTGCTTGCTATGTTGGATAAGATACCCTTATAATTTCTCTGTGGGCCTAAACAGACGAAGCTTTTAAGGGATTTCCATTTTCATCGACTATTCTTAACTCGAAAGAAGTTATGGGCCTTGGTAGATTTCTTAATTTTTTTTTGTTTTTTTTGTTCTTGTTTTTGTTTTTTTTTTTCTCTCTTTGTTTTGTAATTTTTGCTTTTCTTTTGTTTTATTCTTTTTGTTTTCCTTTGAGAACTTCTTGTCCCCCACCCTTGTAACTTGTAAATCATTATAATTATCAAACAAGAAAACATGGTGAGAATAAAGAATGATGAAGATATATATAATTTAAGCCATTCAAAGTATTTCTTTCTATTCCGGCTTATATGCCGTTACCGTCAAATGTATGGAGACAACTCTCTTTGTCGCAAGTCTCATCATGATTGCTTATTTCCAAAGAAAAAATATTTCTAATCTGTTGGGAGAATCCTGTGGTAAGGTATGAACAAATAAATTCTACCAATAAGATACAACTACGTTTGAATCATATTAGATTAAGAAAAGGTTGACAATCTTACAGTACTCAGTTGCAAACGGTGTCTACCAAAAAACCTATCTTTCGGGCTTTTTTGTTGGTAAATATATCTGCTGATGCTGCAAATTTTAGGTTAGCTTTTTAGGATGAATGCATAGCATGGCAATACAAGCCCGTTCCTTTTCATTTGTTTCAGGAGAGGGGATGTACTTTCTCGGTTCACTTTGTTGCTCGACTTTTATCAAATGTTTAAACTGAATGATGAATTATTACTGATTTCTGCCTTGCAATTCTTTTTATGATCATACCTGATTGTTAGTGACTGGAACCAAATGGCTGCAGATCATCAAGCTTGGTAGAAAACTGCCTACAGGCGATGTGAGTTCACTCAAGACCGATGATACCAAGGAGGAAGAAGAACCGCTGGATGAAAATGACCTCACTTAGCCTCAATAATGCTTCTTCTACAGTTACGTGATATTGGGTATATTTTAATATCGTATTGTGTTTACACCTGATATATAAAAATGAAAATCTATCTGTTATGAAACAAAAGTTTTTTTTTTTTGTTTTTTTTTGTTTTTTTGTTTTTTTGTTTTTTGTTTTTTTGAGTGTGAAAAGGGGTTTTCTTGTAAAACAATGTAAAACACATGCGTATTGAAAAACTCACAACTCTTTGGTTAGTTTCAGTCTCATCAGCTAATTACTTGCTAATTTCGTTCATGTCATTTGACCTCATAGTTTATGTTTTTTGGTATTTGAAATATCTTTCGTAGGTTCCACTAATCAGATGGTCCTCCACTCTACTCCCATTTTCCTGCAATCTTATAGTATGATTTAATCTCCCTCTTTAGTTTAAGAATTTTTTTTTTTTTTTTTTTTTTTTGAAGGCTAAACAATGACACTTTTTCAATACTAGTTTTGACACATACGTTGCACGTGTTGAATCGTGATGAAAATTTTCATAACGTTTAATATGAAGAAATATTTTCTAGATATGATAAAAAAATACAGATTAATAAACAAAGTTGAAGAGTTAAACTTTATGATACAATCATAAAATATATAATAGTAACAAAATCAAACATTCTAATAAATAAAATAATAACATACAACTCATTTGTTTTTTGTTTTATTTTTTCAAAATATATAGAGTTGCATTTTATTATCTCAAAAAAGGTTTTAATCCTATTGTTGGCGGTATAAAAAATAAAACATTGCAATTAGAAAAAAATGATTGGAAAAAGAAAACTAAAAACGTTTTGAAAATATGATAATGAAGTAAAAGGTAAATAAAAAAATAATCAATACAAATATTTTACACACATTTTAATTTATATATAGAGTCACATACACACATGCATCTGCAAACAAAGTTTAAAAAAAATAAAATAATTTATTTTTATAAATATTTTTAGCTGTAGAACAATATGCTAGCGGCAATATTTATACTTACTTGTTCAAAGTTTTGCGGTAAAAATAAGTATAGATGAAATGCTAATACATTCCTAAACCTGAGTTCTCACATGACAAGTTGTAGTAGGCGTTATCCTAAGCAATATTGGATATATGCATATTTCCTACATAATGAGCTCCTACAACTACAGTAGGACGGATGATCATTCTAAAAGTAGACAAAAGTAAGAAATTTCTAAACAAGAAAACTTGATCCAAACACAAATTTAACATTAATATGCCCGAAAATGATAGCAAAATGACATAAAAGCAAAAATGAAATTTCAAAATGAAATAATTCTATTAACTTTATTTTGAAACCTGAAGGCAATAACTCTTTTTCATGTTGTTTAAACGAAACTTTTTAAAGCAAAAGAGGAAAATCAATATTCTAAAGATATATATATATATATATATATCCGTGTGTGTATGGAATACAAAGAAAATGTTCTCTCTCTCTTTTGATGATAAAGCAATTTCAATCTCCAATCTCCTACTTTATCTACTATTTTATAAATGTAGGAATATATTTTGTTTTCAGAAGGTAAGAAAACAAAATGAAAAATGAAAACGAAAAGTCTCACACTAATGATAAGTTCCACGCCTAAGAAAAGGGGGAAAAAAAAAGTAGGAAAAAAAAAAGGAAAGAAAGAGAGAGAAAACCTATTTTTAATGTTCACGTGGAATCCACCAAAACATATAAAGTAAGCAACGACACATTTCTTCAAGAAGGCTTTTAGCCAACACGTAGAACGAACAGCAACAATAATCCTTAAAAATAATGGTTAAAAAGCCGAAAAAAGAAATAAATAAATAAAAAAAGAATGAAACGAGTATTTCAACCAAAACGCTCATTTTGGTTGAACCTTATGAACATTACTACATATTGACGTTTTTATATTTTTATAGATATATGCTTCGTTTCGCTTTTTAACTAATTTATATTTTTTAATCTCAATTTTTATCTTTTTCTAAAAAATCAATAAAAATTATAACTAATTTTTTAAAAGAGTTACTTTTAAAATAAGATCAAACTGTAACTTTCAAAAAATTTCGGATATTATTTAAATTAATTATTATATATATATATTCAAAAATTTATATAAAATAAATATTAATATAAAAAAATATTTTTTTTCCTTCTTCTCTCTCACACTTCGTACTCCTCTCTCTCTCTCTCCTCTCGAGCAAAAGAAAAAAAAATATTAAAAAAAAATCCCCTATCTCACTAACCTTTCTCTCTATCTCTCTTTCTCTCTCTCCCCCTCTCTTCCGACTGTGTCAGCCGGAAAAAGAACCCAAAACACAACAACTCCCCCCCCCCTCCCTCCCACACACACACACACACATTCTCTCTCTCTTTCTCTCCCTTCCCTGTGTGTTAGCTCACAGCAGTAAAAAAAACCTCAAAAAGTTTCAAAACCCAAGTCTCTCTCTCTCTCTCTCTCCCCTTCTCTCTCCTCCCATGTTAGCTACATGGCAGCCAAAAACAAAACAAAACAAAAACAACACCAAAAAACGGTGCGTTTTTTACTACAAAAAATAAACGGTAACTTTTTATCTACTCTTTTATATATGTAGGATTACAACTAAATTAATAATTTAAGGATTGATTTAAAAAATTAATAATGGATCAAATGATCATTATCTGAAAATAAAGTTAGGAACTAATGTGCATATAGCCCAAAAGAAAATAAATCTTAAACACAAAGTTCATAAAAAAATGGTAAACCTTATGAAAAAAAATATATATATACAATTTACTATGTATTTAAGATTATGATGTATTAAAAAAACTTAAAAAAAGACGAAAAATCAACTAACATGAGAAATTGAGATATGTTTTAGTTAAATAATATTAGTTGGAATTTTTCATATTTAAGATTGATGTAATTTTAATATAAAAGGACTTCATTTAACTTGAATATAAATATACATTCACAAAAAAAAAGTGAATATAAATATGCAGGTTGAAGTTAAAAAAAAAAAAAAAATTTGCGAATTGCTTTTTTATCAACATGCCTGCAAAAAAAGTTATTGTTTGCCTATTATATATTTATGAAAAAACTATACTCTTTATTTTTTTTTCTTTTTAGATGCTTTATACTTAAAAAATAATAAATTAAAAAATAATAAATATGTAACTCTAATTTGAATTAAATAGTCTTATTTTAAGTTAAAGTTTCAGAATTTTTGCAAGAGTACAACATTTAAGAGGCAAAAAGCAAATGTCAGCTGCAGTGGCTGTGAAGAAGGACAAAAAACTAAAAATAAATAAATAAATAAATTAACACCTAAATGGAAAAAACAACTAACATGAGAAATTAAGATATTTTTATTTAAATAATATTAGTTGGGATTTTTCATACTTAAGATTGATGTAATTTTAATATAAAAGGGCTTCTTTTAACTTGAATATAAATATACATTCACCAAAAAAAAAGTGAATATCAATATGCAGGTTGAAGTTAAAAAAAAAAAAAAAATTGCAAATTACTTTCCTATCAACATGCCTGCAAAAAAAGTTATTGCTTGCCTATTATATATTTATGAAAAAACTCTACTTTTTATTTTTTTTTTCTTTTTAGACGTTTTGCACTTAAAAAATAATAAATTAAAAAATAATAAATTTGTAGTTACAATATGACAAAACTAATAATTTGAATTAAATGGTCTCCTTTTAAGTTCAAGTTTTAGAACTCTTGCAAGAGCACAACACGTAAGAGGCAAAAAGCAAATGTCAGCTGCAGTGGCTGCGAGGAAGGACAAAAAACTAAAAATTAAAAAAACACCTAAACAGTGCGTTATTGTGAGGAAGGATAAAAAACTAAAAATAAAATAAAATAAAATAAAATAAAAATCAAATCTAAACGGTGCATTTTTTGCTACCAAAATGAACAGTAAAAAAAAACACCTAAACGTTGCTGTGAGGAAGGAAAGAGGAAAAAAAAAAAAAAAGCACCAAACGCACCGTTTTTTGACAACCAAGGATGAACAGTGCAAGTTTATGCACTCTTTTATATATGTACTAGTTAGAGTACGTGCGGTGCACGTATTGAATTGTATTGTATTATAATTGAAATTGTTATAATGTTAAACATAAAAATCAATATACAAACTAAAGAAATTTTTTCTTAAAAATGCATTAATAATATTATATTTATTACCTAAAACATTCTAATCCATATTTAATTCATTTTGTGTTTATAAAATTTGTAGCTTTCATTTGTTATTCATAATAAAAGTTTTGATAAAAATAAAACAATTAGTAAATAGCAATAGTCACATCATTTGGTAATTAGATTGCTTTAAGTATAACTTATTGAACTAAAATCCACTTATGTCAAATACAAAGGGAAAAAGTGTATTATAAGTATGAAATCCAATAACTCTTCATAACAAAGCAATTGAACTAATTATATGTACTGAAATCATTCAAAATAACAATAATATAGAAATTAATCTTCTATTTGAAATTGAAGAAAAGATCCAAAAAGAGGGAAAACCTTTTGCTCTCTTTAATTTATCAGAAAAACTAAAAATGACACATAAACTTAATCATGAAAAGAAGAGGAAGAAGTCTCGCCACAATTAAACTTGCATAATTAAGAGTATTAGAGTTTCTAGTGAGAAAGTTAAGATTAGTGATCTTATAAAAAAAAAAAAAAAAAAAAAAAAAAAAAAGATGAGATGTTGAGCTTTTAATACAAAGAAAATGAAGGGGAAAAAAAGAAGAAGAAGTTACATGCAAAGTGTAAGTAAAATTTTTTTTTTTTTTGGGGGGTACTAAAAATAAAAGAAAAAAAAAATAAGAAAATGAAACAAAATAGAAAGAGGTTACAAGAAAGAGAATGAAAAGAAAATGAAGCATAAATTGAATAGCAAAACGATTTTACAGTAAAAAAAAAAGATTTTTAGAGAAATAAAAAAACATCAAAATGGTGTGTGAAGAACAGTGATAGAATGAAAAAAAATTAAAATTTAACTCACTCTTCTTGACCAAAAGAGGGAAAAAATTACTTCTCCTTCACTATATTTTCTTCATCTTTAGCTCTTTTATCATGTTAATATGTATATATATATATATATATATATATTATATATGATATTTTGAACTTGATCAATCTAAGGGTGTGTTTAATATTCGGGTTGAGTTTGAAATGAAATAAAATATTTAAGTTAAAATTTGTTGATTATTTAAAAATTAATTATAATTATTATTGAATTTTTTATAAAAAAATAAAAAATTAACTATAAAATATAGTTTAATTCAAATGAAAGAAATATCAAATGTACATTAAAATAACTTGATATTTTTAGTAAGTAAAAAAAACACTTTAAAAATTAAATTTCTCAAGTACAATGGCAATTTTGTAAAGTGTATTAAAATGCTTGTCTCCTTGGGCTCTAATGTCCAAATTCTTGACAAAGTTGCACTTGCAACACGTGGGAGGCGGTCAAATTGTGGCTGTGAAGGTACAGGAAGGAAAAGACAGCAGAGAATAGGAAGGAAAACAAAAACAAAAAAGCAAAAAATGAAGAAGGCATCAAACGCACCGTTTTTGACTATCAAAAACAACAGTGACATGGATCCACTCTTTTAATATAGTTATAAGAAACGACAATTATGCTAAAAACCCAAAATATCTAGTATACGACAATAATAGTATAACAACGACAACTTGCAGAAAACGACCATGAAGGAACAGGGTAAATAATTATAGATGGTCGCTCAGAAAAAAAAAAAAATAATAATAATTATAGATGATTTTTATTAAGAAGATATCTTTTCTTTTTTCACACCGCCTTTCTATAAACTAAATTATAATTATAAACTTAGTTTTGCACACCCCCTTTCTATGATTATTATAATTATGATAATTATAATTATAGATTACCAAAATCCCTTTCTATAACCACCCATCATTTAAATTTTAAATCATTCATTATTACTTTTTACACCCCTTATTGTACCAAAAAAGTCCCTAGAATTGAATTTTTTATTTATTTTCTTTTTTCACCCACCAATCAGTATCATTACTCTCTTTTATTCAACAACATTTTTGCACTTTCTTTTTTTCTTCAACAATTCTCCAAGTATTTGGCCTTTTATGAAATTCTACTAAACTCAACGGTTTTTTATACCCAAAAAAAAAAAAAAAAAACACGAAGATAATCTTTATTTCTTTTTCGTTTATAACCGATATCAGTATTTCAATAATATAACGATACAAAGCCGAATGAGTAGACTTCACTGGGGGGTGTGCTGGGGTGGTTGGGGGGAAGGCTTACACGAAAGTATTTCTATGATTTTTTGTTTGGTGCAGCCCGTACTCAACTTTTTGGTGGCAGTGGCTGTCTCTGGCGAGAGCTTTCTTCTGCTACTCTCTCTTTTCTGGTGACTTTCTCCGGCAAGTCTCTCTCTCTGGGTTGTATCACCGCTTCTCCCTTTCTGTATTAGGGGTGACAATTCGTGTCACGGATCATGTTCATGTTGTGTTCAAGTCATGTCGATCTAATTTTTTCCCGACCCGAACCCGACTTGTGACACAAATTTTCCTTAAAATTTAGACATGGACACAACACAAACCCAAAATGGGTTGACACGACACGAACCGAAATTGACTCGTGACTTGAAACTGACCCGTTACTCGAAATTGACCCGTGATACTTTATTTACCTGTGAACTGTAATTGACAGAAAATTGATAGAATAACATCCCAACTTAAACAAAACAATCTAATTACATCCATCAAAACTAATTCAAAATTAGAAAATCATATCCAATTCATAGAAAATCTTACAAAAATAATAAACATCTTCATTAGTATCATACCATATACAAATAATTAGTTTTAATTTTTAATTTTTTATGGGTTCATACGGGGTCAATTTCAGGTTTGGACTTGAAATTGACAAAAATTGATCCACACAAGAAAAACAAGTCGTGTTCAGGTTAGACAGGTTGAACCCGAAATTGACCTGTTCTTGTCGTGTCACATTCGGGTGGACCCAATTTCAACCCGTCCATCATTTTTCCCACCCTAACCCGCAAAAATCATGTCATTTTTTAATTATGTTATCGTGTCGTGACCCGTATTGCCAGTCCTACTCTGTATCACTCTCCCTCACCTCACATGGCCACACCTGAGCTGCCATTCACGTCCAGCAAAAATGGTATGTCGTATGTCAAAGCTCTCGTAAAAATATATTGTGATTGCTAAAAATTTTAAAACAACACACTGGCCCTAATTTTAAAAATCCTAACATCATTACTTAGCATACTGTTGGTTATAAGTGAACCTAAAATATATATATATATATATATATATATATTTATATATAGAGGTGTAGTGGGATAAGAAATGAGCATTAGTCACCCTGAGAGAGAAAGTGGAGAAACTTTTGAAAAATAATGTGCATATCATATCCGGAAGGGCAAAATCGGGGGGGGGGGTCTTTTTAGATTTATTCCTAAATGGTAAAGTAGATCAGTTAGATCTTTCATTAAATTGACCTCCACAAAAACGATTTTGAATGCGTAATCAGAATTGTCAAAATTGTGTCAGATGGCCCCAAAAAGAGGATCTTTGTTGATCACTTCTCAAAATATTATTTGGTTTTATCCACTCTAGGAAAAATCTCATATTCTTGATGTTTTCATTAGATTCAAACCTACTGTTGACAAAAATTGAGTAAGTATCTTTATATTTTTTATAGTCGCCGACGTAATTAAAATACAAACTAGCTATTTACAAACGCTGAAATTCTAACCATACTAAGAGAGGCACGTTTGGGCGGCTCCTTTCATACTCGGGTCGTCCAAACTATTTTGTTATTTTTATTTTAATTTTTCAGACTATGTAAAGTAAAGACGTCGACTAAAGTAAAATACAGACTAAGGTAAAGAAGTTCTTAGAAAAATAAAAAAAAAAAAGAGAGAAAATTAAATGGAGAGCTATTTTGAGGGGTTATTATATGCAAGAATGTTATAAATTTGATACATTCTTATATTTATTGTCTATTATTATATTAAAGTTGATAATTTTTCATTTCATAACATTAAAATTATTAACTTTAATATTAGAGTAAGTAAAAATTATAAGAAGGTATTCAAAATATAGTTTTACACCTAATTTTCTCTATTTTTTTTAGCATCTTCTTATAATTTTACTCATTCTAACATTAAAATTGATGATTTTAGTATTAAAATAATAAAATTATCAATTTTAACATTATGATTGACATAAATACGAGGAAGTGTCAAATTTATAACATTTTTACATATTAAAAAAAAAAAAAAAAAACTGGTACTTTACAACTTCAATTTGGCAAAACCAATAGCAAGCCCACCTCTCTCCTCTTTCTCTCCGCCTCTCTCTCTCTCTCCTCTCGTCTCTCTCTGTCCTTTAACTAGGACGATGGTGCATGGCGTTTCGCGATCTCATATACCACCATGCACGGAGGGAGGGGAAAATTAAATAAATAAAAAAAAAAGTTTATATTGTTCCTAAGCATATGGTCTTTTAAAATTACTTGTGATCCATTAACTGTCATCCAGATTTTGATTGTCTATTGAAAAACACATTTTTGATACTATTGACAATAAAGCTATTATGTAGAGGTATCAATAAATAAGAACTCATCGAGAACAATTGTACTGTCTTACTTATTTGATAAACATTTGGTTATAAAAAAAGTGTGAGAAATTTTACTTAATTTTCATGCTATTAATTTGTAATTTTTATCTTTAGATGTGCTCCCACTAAGTTTAAAGTTTGGCTCCGTCTCTATATACCACTACAAGTCAAAATGCCGTCGGAGTCGCGATTTCGAGCTCTCTCTCTACTTGCCGCAATCTCGGCATCGTGAACACCGCCATAATCTCGGAAGAGGCTTGTGGAGATATTAGTGCTCTTGTTAACAATTTAAAATTGGTTCGTCAATCAAAGAGAGGTAGGATAAATTCAAGTGGATTGTTGGGAGAAGTTGCAGACCTAGAGCTTTTATACATTGGTGTTTCGTCTTGCAATTTCATTCTTGCTATCATTTTAATTTTATTTTATTTCAAGTTTTCTTTTAACATGTCGATTGTTTGGATAAAATTAGAGTGAGACAATCTAGTAATTAGTGGAAAAAATATTAGTAATTAATCCTCGTGAAAACGATCTTTTACTCATCATTATATTACTTGTTCGATTCATGGACTTGCAAAAAAGGAAAAAAAAATAATAATCCACAACAAATATTGCCGCAATTTTGGCCCCGCAAACGCCACTGCAATCTCTGCTTATGTCCTCTCTCCGCCGAAGTGGCTACGGTCAACATCACCGCCGTGGGTTTGGCCATGTGAGCGTGTTGCCACCGTAGGAGGGTGGAAGCTAGGATGTTGTCGTCTGGGTTTTTTAGAAGCATTCTTATTCAATTTTTTAATTTTTAAATTTTTGTAGTTTTTTGGGATGTAATTTTTTTTAGTATTTTGATTATTTTAGTTTTTGTGTTATTTTTTATTATAAATAATCTTGATTTATTTGTTCAAAAAATGGCTAAATAATACGACAAATTAATACTTGAATAATAGTTTTTTAAAAATAAAAAAAATTTGAAAATAATCTAATATGAAAGAATTTTTACAGAATACTCTTCGGTCACGGAGACCGATGTGATTGGAGACTATGCTGAATACCAAACTCTACTCTCTAATGACTGGAGACTGGCATGGGCAATTGGAGACCATGTTGAATTCCAAACCTCCTCATGTCAACATATTTTACTATCTAGGAGGAATTACGCTTACTTGTATTTTTAGTACGAGTAGTGACTAGGTTTATTATGTCTTTTTATTATCGTTCGATCGTTACGGAATCCGTATTCCAATAAATACCAAAAAGCATTACACCAGAATACTCTCCGATGACCGGAGGCCAACACGAACGATCGAAGACAATGTTGAAGACCAAAAATATTCTAATAGACTATCAAAAAGTATTCTGCCATAATACTATCCAGTATTCTGATAGATTACCAATCGATATTCTACCATAATACTTTTTAGATTGATCATGAATATTTTTAAAAAGATATATTATATTAAAAATCCTGAAGTCACTGTAGATGACATAATATTTTAAAGATATTCTCTTTGTAGGACATTCCTCAAAATCATAGAGTCCAAATTTCACCTCCAAGAAAAAAATATATAATTCTTTTTTGAAAAAAAAAATATAATATATATATATAATTCTATACATATTATAAAAAGCTCAATATTTGTTGTTCAAGCTTTTCGACAAAAGTGTCTTGTTTTTAATTTTTTGTCCTTCATTTTTGTTTTGTTTTGTTTTTTTCTTTTTGGTTTTTGGCCTCTTTTTGATAACAATTTAGTCCTTTCTTTTATATTGATATTTTTTTTTTCATTTTAATCCTTCTAATTTTTTTCATGCCTTATATTATTTTTTTTATTTTCAGGTCTTTTTTTTTGTGAGTCTATTTTTTAACTTATTATTTTAATTTTCTCTTATTTAGATAAAATTTCTCAAATATGTCCAACATATACATAGTACATTTTTAAACTAATATCTATATTAATAAGAAAATGAAATAAAATAGTCCAAATATAGCTAAATAAAGTTTGTTTCTTAACCAGCAAAAAAAAAAAAAAAAAAAAAGTTTGTTTCTAAGGTCCCGACAGACGTAAATAGTGAATGACAAACAAAGAAACAACAAATCAACTCCAGAAAAAAAAAAAAAAAAAAAGAAATAAAGAAACAACCGAAAAATAATATTAACAAAACAAAATGAACAATTTCCCTTCTATTGCAGGTTAAATTAGAAATTTTACAAGAAAAAAATCTTAAAAAAAAGACGAAAAACATAACATATATATATATATATATATTAGATTAAAATAAAAATTTTGTAAGAAAAAATTTTAAAAAAGCAAACAACACACAACATATTCATGTGTATATAAGTATATAACTACATAATAAGATAACAACGACATATAGAACGGAAAAATTAAAGAAAAATCCGACGAACAATGATATAGAAAAGAAAAGAAAAAAAGAAAAAAAACCAACGAACAATACATTAAAAGAAACATATATATAAAGGAAATAAAAATCAACCGCAACATAAAAAGTATATGATGAAAAAAAAAAAACTGTAACATTTAACATACCTCAAAATTTTTTCCACTACTCATTTAAGAATAAAAATTAGTTTTGCTATATGTTTAAAAGTAATAATATTTATAAGTTATTTATTTAGGAATTTGATATAAAAAAAGAATAAAAATGAGTTTTCTTTTTTATGATAGAATTTTATTTATGTAATAACTGTCTTATTGTTGTCCTTTTATGTTATGTTGTTTAAGGGGTATTTTTTTTTTTTTTGTAATTAAAGAATTTTAAAAAAGGTCTTAATTACTGGGTATCAAAACATAATAACATTGTCCTTATTTTTCTATTTATGTTCATATCGATCGCACATTCATTTGGTATTATAATAAAATGGAATAGATATATTTTAAAACGTATTTGGATGTCTTATTTAGTCATTTTATTCAAATAAAATATGTACTTAAATTCTTTGCATTTGAATAATCATTGTAATGTCCACATAAAAGGTATGTTCAAATACAATATGTAAAAGAATTAAGTAATTTTTATATTCTACAGTAAATATCTACAGTAAAAACATCGATAAATAAATGTTCGATAAATTAATAATCTCGCTTAAATAATAAAAATTTCCGGGCCCAACTCGGACCAATGTACTAAATTAATAATCTCACTAAATGTATAAGATAATAATTTTTTTTTTCAAATTTTTTAGGATCCAACGAAACTATAAATTATTAATTGAAAAAAAAACATAAATAATTTATAATATTAAAGAGTTTGCTCTTGACAACTTCTAGTTTCTAAATTCAATTCTTTTACAAAATATACATCTAAAGTCATTTGTTTTTTCTTTGCACCTAAATTGAACTCAACCTTATCTTTAATTTTTAGCAAAGCTTGCACTACATCTGGTACTTTTTTTTTTTTTTCCCCATATTGTAACAGGTAGGTATTTAAGGTTACTATTGCTTGAAACGTCTCTTTTAGGAAACAATTGATAATTATACGTGTGTATGTGTGTGTGTGTGTGTGTATATATATATATATATTAATTTTGGGTACATAACAATAATTAATTTTTTTAAAATAAATAGATAATAACTTTTGTAATTCTCTAGGTACATATATTAATTATTGACCACATATCATTATCTTACTTATTCATAACTCTTACATGAATGTTAGTAACAAAGAACGATACATGCATAAAAATAATTAAAACATAAAAATTTTCATAAATTAATAATTATTCATTTATCAATAAATAAATATTTTTTTAAAAAATAATATTTTATTTTAGTTTAACCATTTATAGAAGTTTACTGTATTCGGATTGAATGTTGTCATTGCACTAAATAGCAATTTCTAACACAAAATATTTTTGAAAAAAGAAAAAAGAAAAAGGAAAAACTGTCTGTTAAGGTACCAAGTACCAACCAACCGTGTAAAAGCAAGAGCGAGACAAAAGACAAGATTGAGTCATATGTCACTGATAAGAGGCCCCCATCTTCGAAAGTACTTTTGGGGGTTTTCGGGAGTTGCACAAATTTTTATTTTTATTTTTTATTTATATATATATATATTAATCTATTTATGTCATTGACAAGATTTGCCTTTGCGTGGTTGGTTGGGTTTGGATCCCTTTTTTTCTTACCGAAAAAATAATATAGAAAATTTTTAAAAAGATTAATTTTTAATTAAAAAATTAATTACTTAAAAAAAAATAAAAAATTAATAATAAAAAAAATAAAATTTAATAGGGTAGAGTGCTTGGATTGGAATGGGGTGTTGGACTCACCGCTATCCTTCCGTTAAATACTGCGTGCGGCATACGTTTTAAGAGGCTCTTCCTTCTTTCCCTTTGACCCGACCCTTTCTCTTTCTCTCTATATATAATTAAATAATATTTATACATGAATATATAAATATACCAAAAGATATTAATGAGAATTTAATTACATTAATTAATTTTCTGTTACCCACTTAGAATTTTAGATCCAACTTCCTCGTTTAAGGAGGATTTCTTTCTTTTACAACCTGGACTGGGTTTCTATTTTTCCCAATTTTGGTCTTACATTGTTTTTTCCTTTTTCTTTTTTTATTTTTATAAATGAAATAAAAACTTAATTTAATTAAAATTTTTCGAGATTTATACGGTTTTTTTTTTTTTTTAACTTTTAAACCTAACAAACATTTCTCCAAAAAAAAAAAAAAAAAAAAAAAAAAAAATCGAACAAACATTGTGTAAGTTTTTGTTTGCTCTAAAGTTCGCCTTCACGTTGCTGAAAAGAATCTGAATCAATTCTTCTTAAGGTACATCCTTTCACCTATTTTATTCACTTTTTTTTTTTCCCTGTCTTTTATATATATATAAATATATATATTCTTTGGAAACTACTTTTTCTAAATATTCTCTTTGCTAGAAAACTACTCGGTTTATTTGGGATTTGTTATTATTGTTTCTATGAATTAGGTTTGTTTTACTGAGTCAATTCTTGTTTTAATGTTTTATACTTTTAATATTAAAAAAAGGTGGGATTTTCAGTGAAATTGTTTTAACGCGTGGAATTTTAATTTTCTTATTCATGAAAATTGAAAGCCGTTGATTTTCTTTCAGAACAAATGCAATAGTAATGTTATACTTTTTTTTTAATTTTAGTTTTACCCTTTTGGTGTTCTCAATTGGGTTGAAGTAAAGTTGTGGAATTGGATTTGTTTTGGTGTTGATTTATAAGCTTTCTTTTGGGGACTGTTTGATTATTTCGTCAATTGGGTATTTATGAATTCTGTTTTTCTTTTTGAAAGTATTTTTTCCCCTTTTTTTTTTTAAACATCTTAATTATGGTAGATTTGAGTCTGTTTTTGTAATGCACAAACAATAGAATTTCTTCTGATTTCTGGGTTCTGCTGATTTGAATGATTCAGAATAAAGGATTCTCTTTTGCAGGTTTTGGTAATTAGGTTTTTCATGATCTTTACCAGTTGATGGAACTGCCCAAAATGGCTAAAGAATCTCATCCTAAAGAGGTTCGATTACTTATATATATATATATAGATATATGTATGTATTATAACATACCAATTCTTGCAATATAATTGTTGTTTATATCTCGGGGAAAAAAAAATTATATTTTTCACCAAAAAAAAAAAAAAAAAAAAAAATTGTGTTGTCTTGTTGTTTTCTAAACGGTGGAATTGCAGATCGCATATCTACTTCTTTATGGAGTATTCTATGTGATTCAGGAGTTTCTAATTGTCTCCCTTTATTGGATATTGTTATTGATGATATTATGCCCTAAATCATCAAAATAGTAACAAAGAAATTTCATGGGAAGTTTAACTGGGTGGAGAAATAATATGTTTCTGCAGGATCATTTGTCTAAGCACAACCAGACGAGTGACCCTGATCATGATTGTTCGGGGAGTCCTCGAAGCCGAAAGGTATATCTTGTTCCATCCAGTGTTCAGGATTTCATTTAGGATAACCATTGGTTAATATTACACGTTAGCAACGAAAGAGGACGTGTAAAGCTTTTCCCACCAGAGTGTCCATTTACAGAGTTTATAGATGATGAACAATCATTTATATCTTAGCGTTTTAGATTTATTCACTGGAATTGCCTTGTGGAACATGATGGAGTATACTGATTCGTCTATATATGTATATATATGTATATATATGTGACTATTGGATTTTTCCTACGACCTTTTAGTTGAATTGTAATTGGTGTGTGATGCAGATATCTGCTAGATGGAATCCAGAAGAAGCGTGCAGGCCTATCATCGAAGAAGCACCTATATTCTATCCAACCACTGAGGTACTCACCTGTCAAGGAATAGTTTCTGATCGGATGAATTTCTTCTTTTGCTGTCATAACGCTGTTTGGATAATGTGTCCCTTTTTGGGCTTGTTGCATCACTAACCATTTGGGTCTCTACTGATTGTATTAGGAGTTTGAAGATACACTTAGTTACATAGCAAAGATACGCCCGAAAGCAGAACCTTATGGTATATGCCGGATTGTTCCTCCAGCTTCTTGGACTCCACCCTGCCCTCTTAAGGAGAACAAGATTTGGGAGCATGCTAATTTTTCTACGCGTATTCAGCAAGTCGATTTGCTTCAGAATAGAGAGCCCATTAGAAAGAAAAGCAAAAGTCGGAAGCGAAAAAGACGAAGGGGCTCTAGAATGGGGAGAACTAGGAGGAAGTCAGAATGTGGTTCAGAAACTAACATGGCTTCCGAGACTGATGAGAAGTTTGGGTTTCAGTCAGGATCGGACTTTACACTTGCAGAGTTTCAGAGATATGCTGATTGTTTCAAGGAGTGTTACTTTGGAGTGAAGGATATGAAAGAAGATACGGACTCAAATGGACTGGAGCACAATAAGAGATGGGAGCCTTCGGTGGAGGATATTGAGGGTGAATATTGGAGAATAGTTGAGCAACCAACAGATGAAGTGGAGGTATGGAAGGTTTTTAAAATGGATTTGTTCAAAATTTTGAGTGAGATATGTATGTATCTGTATATGCGTATAGTGATGTTTCTGCTCTGTCATTGCAGGTGTACTATGGAGCTGATTTGGAAACCGGAGCATTTGCAAGTGGATTTCCCAAGGCCTCGTCCATGGACACCGGAAGTGATTTGGAGGAGTATGCAAAATCGGGTTGGAATCTAAATAACTTCCCACGCCTGCCAGGCTCCGTATTGTGTTTTGAAGAAAGTGATATTTCTGGAGTTCTAGTTCCGTGGCTCTACATTGGGATGTGCTTTTCTTCGTTTTGTTGGGTATGTATTCATCATTGTGGATTGCTTCTTTAATTGATATGTCATCAAAACTTTACATTTTGATGTAGCAAACACTAAAGTAGAATGCTTATTCTCATATTTAGTCAAATCTTAGATTGGCATCACGTCATCATAGTACTACTTTCTTGCATTGTTCCACCTTTCGTTTTACTGTTGGAGTTCATGAAAAATGCTTCTTTCGTGTGGCTTGAACAGCATGTTGAGGACCACCACCTCTACTCATTGAATTATATGCACTGGGGTGAGCCAAAAGTATGGTATGGAGTACCTGGAAGTTATGCTTTGGCTTTGGAAGATGCAATGAGGAAGCAGTTGCCCGATTTGTTTGAGAAACAACCAGATTTACTTAATGAACTGGTATCTATTTATATTTTGAAACGTTATGAACATCTGTTTGATGGCATCGAGTCCCCGTTAAATTTTGTAGCTGATCTTAAATGTTCTTTTATATTGTGTGAGTGTACTTCAGACACTAAAATCATGAATTTCCTCCTTGGGCAGGTTACTCAGCTATCTCCTTCAGTTCTGAAATCTGAGGGTGTACCTGTATATCGAGCAGTCCAACATTCTGGAGAATTCATTCTCACCTTTCCAAGGGCGTATCACTCTGGATTTAATTGTGGTTTTAACTGTGCTGAGGCAGTGAATGTGGCCCCTGTTGACTGGTTGGCTCATGGACAGAATGCAGTTGAACTTTACAGCAGGCAGCATCGCAAGACCTCGATTTCCCATGACAAACTGTTACTAGGGTCTGCACTGGAAGCTGTTCGAGCCCTTTATGAGCTATCGACTCTTGGAAATAAAACCCGTACGAATTTAAGCTGGAAAAGTGCATGTGGGAAAGGTGGAGTTCTTACTGAGGCAATTAAGGTAAGTTATTGCACCTTCTCTCCTATCTTTGTTAACTGAATATAGCAGAGGGATGTTACATATAAGTTCACCATGCTTGTCCTTTTATTGGTGAAAAAAATTTCTATTGCTCCACTAATTGTGTCTTTTTTCCTCTGTTGTCATTTCGACAGACGAGAGTAAGAATGGAAGAGGAAAGACTCGATCGTCTGCCAATTTGTTTGAAGCTGCAAAAAATGGAAACAGATTTTGATTTGAAAGATGAGAGAGAATGTTTTTCTTGCTTCTACGACTTGCATTTATCAGCAGTTAGCTGCAAGTGCTCCCCCGACAAATTTTCATGTCTCAAACACGTGAACCTACTTTGTTCATGTGAAGTGGAAAATAGATGTGTCCTATACCGCCACACCATTAATGAATTGAATACGCTAGTTGAAGCTTTAGAAGGTGACTTAGAAGCGTTAAAAGTATGGACATCAGCAAAAGATTCTTCAGTATTTTCAGTTGATAAAAAAGTTGTTAGTGTAGGAAAGCCAGAAGTACAAAATGGTAATTGCAGAACTGACTCGCATGATCGAAAAGAAAATCCATCTTGTTGCCCAGGTTCAGAAGGGAAGTTGTACGTGAATGCCACTTGCAGTTCAATTAGTGACGGTTCTTCGAAAGTGATCCAATCAGGAGCCAAGCCGGAAAACATGAGTCCAAGCTCTTCTCATGTCACTGCAGATTGTCATCACGACACTGATGAATCTCCGATCATGATAGACAATGATAAAGCGCGGCTGGAGTGCTGTCTTGATCTGAATCTTGATTATATGTCTGGTGAAAATGAAAGCAGGTTGATGTGCATGTCTGATAACAGTGATAATAAGCAAGGAAACGCTTATGTTTCCGATGCTAAAATAGAACAAAATACAATTGACCTTGATAGTTATTGTCATAAGCCTACTCGAGATGTCCTTTTGATCGAAGACTACCCAACATGTACCAGGGACGTGGAGAAAAATCATGTATTCGATGGTCATAAGTTGTTCGGAGTTGATATTTTATTATCTTGTTCTCGTCCAGATGTGCCGTCAATCAGCTCGAGAAAACCAGAAACTTTGAGCAGTTCAGATCCAAAGATATCTGTGACTGAGGGATGTGATTCATTATCGAAATTGGGTCCTTGCGTTGAGCTAATAAATATTGGTTCGGTTGTTTCTGGAAAGCGATGGTGCAGCAAGGAGGCGATATTTCCAAAAGGTATGCTAGAGTATGATGATCATTTGGAAAAATATAGTCATGTTGCTGTAGAATGAGTATTGTGGTCGGTTTTGCTTCATGGAGATTCTTTTAATTAATTGCTGCAGGATTTAGAAGCCGCGTTAAATTCCGTGACTTGCATAGTCCAACTAAGATCAGTAGCTATACATCCGAAGTTTGTGACGCTGGGCTCATTGGACCTTTGTTTCAGGTCTCTCTCTCAATTGAAGATTTAGTTTTCTGTGGATCTTATTATTACTTTAGAACGCTTGAAGGTTGAACTTTCATAATATGAATTTCAGGTTTCTTCGGAAGAGCATCCCGGAGAAAAATTTTCCAATACTTCAGCAGAGAAATGCTGGGAAATGGTTTTGGAGAGAGTGAATGAGGAAATAAAGCGGCAAAGCAATCTTGGGAAACAAAGACTGCCCCGATTACAGCCTTGGGAGAGCATTAATGGGCTTCAAATGTTTGGGTTTCTGTCACCTCCCATTATACAGGTAGAGTAACCTACTTTATCAAATGGATGAGCCAGCTACAACTTTCGAGTTTCTTGATCTCATTACTAAATGGATGTGTCGCTTGAAAAGGCGATGGAAGGTGATGCTTGTTCTAAATAGTTTTTTAAGTTCAAAGTTGGAAATTTCCCTAAAACCTACGATGGGAACTAGCACCTTTCCTTGAAAAAACTAGAGGAGACGTTAATTGTCATAGAACAGAAATTTTGGTACTCCCAACTCATTTAGTCCTTTTCTACGAGAATCGATGGACCCGAGAAATAGGGTAATAATCTAAGAGGTGAATTAATCAGCCAAATAAAACATACAAAAGATGCGTCTTCCTTGGATGTTGACAAATCCTCCATAATTTACGGTCAAGGAATATAGTAGTCAGAAACAAACCAAGGGAGTTTCTAAGATTATATCCTGATTTGAGCATTAAACTGCAAAGCTCAAGATAGAGAGATAAGAAAGACTCGTAATACATGTACTGTTTTCCTTTCTATATTGTTTTATTTGTTGGCTTATGTCGTCTCCGCAAGGGTGCTGGTCGTATATGGTTACAGCTTGCATAGAGACACATAGACGTCTTTCATTTATTGCAACGTTACGCCATGCATTTGATGCTAGTTAAAAACAAACTTGGTCTGTTGTCTGATTTGTGTGTTGATTGATTTCTCCTCAGGCTATCGAGGCTCTCGATCCGGATCATCAATGCGCAGAGTACTGGAACAACAGGCAAACACTGCCTGCAACTGTTGAAAACGCTGATGCTACTAAAGCAAGGAAGCGTTCTGATGAATCATCTTGCTCTTCTGGCGATCAGAAAAGCACAAAACTTTTTGGTATTGACTTGATAAAGCAGGAACAGGATAGTCCATCTGTTGGAGGCGATAGTCTAATTGACAAAGAGGCGAAGATAGCGGTTAGAGGACTGCTAAAGAAAGCGAGTCCCGAAGAGCTAATGACATTGCAAAGATTGTTCTGCAGTGAATCACAAACTGCTGAATTGAGAATAGCATTCACAGCATTGATTGAGGAGGAGATTCAGAAAGGTGTAAATAAATAAGGGAAATAGTGATAACAGGGGATTATTTTTTTAATTTATTTTTTGGGGTCTGATTCTAAGATATAGTTTTGTTAATTCATAGTCATTTTGTTAGGTTTATTCTTTTTGAGGGGAAAAAAACAAAAAACAAAAAAGTCCATAAAGGAAGAGTTTAGTTGTGCACAAATATTTGCGGTGCAATGGGCCCACCATTTGACCATAGCTAGACATAGCATCTTCGATTTTAGGTTCATTGTACATGAGAAACAACAGTTCTCTAACCCTCTATATCTCAAATCTCAATTTTGCTGATCTTGTATTTTTTTTTTAATGAGAATTTTGATTTAATAACCTTCATCCTTGTCTAAGGGACCGATTTGGATGACAACTCTAGACGGAGTTTTGAGTATTTAATTTTAGAACTTTCAAATCTATATCTTACTTGTCCTCCTTTTCAGTTTTAAAAGACTCACTTTAAAAGTTTATAAATTTTGTATTTCGAGTTTAAATGGGATAATTTTTTTTTCTTCAAATGGCACAAGAAAACGAGATGGAAGAAATATGATTTATATTTTTTTTTCCTTCCAAACACATTTCAAATTTTTACTCTATCTTATATATTATAGTTTATTTTCAATTTACATTGACTCAAACACACATTTCTAAACCAACTTTCAAAACTCTATCCCTAATTGTTACCCTAATCTGCACCAAGTGTTATACTTGCAATTTAAGTCCATTAAGAGTAAATATTTACACCTGAACTCTTGGTATGTCCTAAAAATGGTCCCTTTTTTTTTTTTGGCCTGAAATAAACTTTAACAAAATGGTCTTCTGGAATTATGTTTATAATTATTCAGAAATTAAATTAATTTTTTATTTTATACGAGGTTAGACATATTAAGAAATTTTCATTTTCTATTTTTGCTGGAGTGCTGGGAAAATCCATTAAAAAATAAAAAAAAAATTTAAAAAAAAAAACCGGAAGAGAAAAATCCATAAAATGCTAAAGAGTGTATGTTGCATTGTATACCCTAAATTTTTTTAAAAAAAATAATAATCCATACAGACACTGAAATATGTAGAAATTATAGAAACAAAACTCAAGGATTAGAGAAAGAAAGTTGAGACACCTTTATAATGCAGATCTTAGGACCATATAGTAACTCAAATCAGAATTCACAGCTCACGAGTATGAATTTGGAAAATTTACAGCAAAAAGGCTCATCAGCAAGAAAATTAAAGAAAAAACAACAATGAATGAGAAAAAAGAATCTTAATACCCAAGATTTATCAAACTAACAAGAAGCTTAAAACACCCATTTTCTCAGATGAAAAAGAAAAAAAGCCTCACTACAAGAAAACAAAATCAGTAGAAACCCATTTCCCTGCAACATTATCTGAAGTTGTTTTTCTGAATCTTGAACCCCAAAAGCGCACAAACCACCACCAAAAGGACCGGAAATTCAATGCACAGACACGGCGGAGTCGCGTCAGAGCTCCAATCAGAATTTCCGCCTTCCGGCGGCGGAGGCCGCTGCCCAACAACCTCCGACTGCTGCACTGGCTGCTTCAGCGGCACGTCCGGCCCGTCTTGGCCGTAGACGGAGTAGTCAAACATTCTGGCTATGCCGTGGACTGTGAGGGCGGTGGTGGCGTAGAGGTCCGGCACGGTGATCGGAGAGCCGTCGATGGAGAAGTTGAGCGGTGAGTTGTTGGTGATGACGACTGACTTTCCGGGGAGGAGAGTCGGAAGCCGGGTGTTGTTCCTGAAGAGCAGGAGGTCCGAGAAGGCGAGCCGCTGGGGGACCACGTGGTAGGAGAACGAGAACGGGTCGCCGGCGGAGGGAAGGCGGTTGACTCCGTCGTTCTCGGGGACGAAGAGCGTGGCGCTGAGAGGGAGGATGGCGCTCGACACCACGCCGATCCAGTCGCCAAAGTCCCCGGCTCCGATCAGCGCGTCAATTATTTTGTTGAGCTGGTCCGATGACGCCTCCTCCGGCGGCGGCGGCAATGGTGATGGTGGGCGTCGGCGCCGACGTGAGGGGCGGCGAGGTGATCGACGCGAGCGTGGCGTTGTTGGGGGCGGCGATCGCAACTGCGGCGAGGGTGACGGTGGCGGAGAAGGTAAAGACGGCGGCTGAGATGGCGCGGTTGGAGGAGAGGGAGAGGAAGCGGAAGCTTCCGGGGCTGCGGCGAAGGAGGAGAGAAAGGCGGCGGAGAAGATGAGGAGGAGGAGGAGGAGGAGAGAGTGGAGGTGGACTGCCATGGGAGAAACTAAAGCGGTAGAAAAGAGGTTTTTCTTGGGTTTCTTTCCCTTTGGAGTTGAAGTTTGACATACGCAGAGAAAGATATTATGCAAAATGGGGAAGAGAGAGAAAGAGATGTAGAGAGAGGGAGAGAGAGAGAGTTCTGGTTTTGGTTTCTTGATTATCTTTTAAGGAGGGAGGGAATTAGAGAAGCAGAAGAGAAAAATCAAGTGATGCATGGAAGGGTATAACCATAGGACATGTAACGGATTCTTCCCGCCATATCTCTGTCCAGTGGTGGTTTTTTTGTAATTATGTGCTCATGCAAGGGTGTTTCTTGATGTGCGGGTGGGGCCACTCGCTTTTGTATCATTACCATATTTACGGACGGTTAAAAAAAAATAAATAAATAAATAAAATTGGACAGTAGTCCTATGTTCTTTACATGTTTAATACTAAGGTTTATATTGTAAAATTTATGTTAGATTTATTTACGTGTTTATCAATGTATTTGAATTATTGGAGTTAAAAATTATAAAAAAAAACTTAAAATGTGTTTGGAAAAAAAATTAATATAGAGCTTGTTTCGTTCGTTTCGAAACTTTATACAATTAAAAAAAAATCATCTCATTTGAACTTGTCTATGTAAAGTTATAGACTTTTAAAATTTGAATTACAAAACTATGTAAATAGTAAAATTGAGAAAAAAGAAAAAAATTAGATTATTATAATAAGATTTGAACCTTACAACCAAACATCCCCTTAGAGTTTGGTTCGTTTTTGGAACAAGAACAATGAAGTTCGAGTTAAGATTGGTGGGAATAAAACCCGAAAGAATGAATCATGTTAAAAAAAAAAAAAAAAAAAAAAAAAGACCCGAAAGAAAGAACTCCTTAGTAGCAGTGCAAACCTCGAAAGAGATTATACTCTATCAGTTTTGGTGAAAAATACCATGATAACCAACCGGCCTAGGAGCACTATTTGGATCCATGGAAAAAACTGTTGATTTAATCTCCTTGTTATCAGGAACTCTCAACAAAAATAACTTGTCACTCGAGCTTACTGACCGAGGAACGATCTCCTCAATTTAATCACAATCTTTCTTCTGATTTGGAGCAGCGAAACTATCCCTTTAGAAATTGATTGCATGATTTTGGATGGCATCCTGATTCCAACGATGTTATCATTATTGGGAAGTGATGAGACATCTTTTTGGAATTTATAACTCGGCAATAAAAATTTAAAATATATAGAATAAATAGTAATAAACAACAAGTTCATTAGGTAAATGGTTTATTTATTTGTTATAAATATGTTATTTATTTGATAAATTTTTTATTTACCTAATAAATTTGTTATTTATTTAAAATATTTTAAAGTCATATTATTTACTTGAATTATTTTTGTAATAACAGTAACATTTACTACCATGTCTCATTTAATAAAATTATAGGTACAAAATGACGGAAAACACCCCATTCAGGAAGTGGAGCCCCATGCCGGAAGGCCTAATCCTTAGCAATGATGGAGAATATATTGGAGGCATTACTTTCTTAAAAATCAACTTCAAGATCACAGCTCTTGGTGAGGAAGGAAGCTCTCTTTTAGTAATTCAGGCACATAAGCACACTAATCCCATAAGATGGGTTTACATGAGAAAGCAAAAACTTGTCTCTTTAATTGCAAAAGTGACACCATCCAGGGATGTAGCTAATGAAAACCTAGGATGCTTAAACCCCTTAACTTTTATTCACATACATACATTCATTCATATAGACTAAATTACTCGTTTTGTACCTAATTTTTTTACGAAGTTACGATATATCACCATTTTTTTTTAACTAAAAAGACCTTGAACTCTTTAAAATAGGTATATATTGGTCCTTTTTACTAATAAAGTTTAAAAATAGGATTAATAGATTACGTGTATGACACATGTAAATTGAATCAATGTAAAATTTATTTATTAGTTGCCCTTAAGTACGTAGTAAATCACGTGCAACTCACATGATATTTTTTATTTAACATCTGTTAATAAAAATGATCATTTTGCATCATTTTAAAGAGTTTTGGGATCTTTTAGCCACAAAAGAAAGAATGCGGAACAAATGACAACTTCGTAAAAAAATTAGTAACCAAACGGGGAATTTACTCTTACATAAATTACGAATAGCCCCACCAAAAATTATAATTTAATCTTATCCACACAAAATTTGTTAAATGGTACCTGCTACAATCCCCACTTTCAACACAATCTCAATAAAAGGGGAAAAATAATAACAAGACAACTTTTCCTTTCCTACGACATTTTCTCTTTCCCAGCTTTCTATTGCTCTACAAAAATTGCTTTGTAGCTCAGCCCCAAGTCACAAACTCACAAGTAAATTCTTCACTCTTTTTTCTTTTCCTTTCTTTTCTTTCTTTTTATTTTTATTTAATTTTTTTTAGGGGAAACTCTTAAACTTTCTTAAATTTGATTTCTATTTTTTTTTCCACCCATGATTTTCTTTTATTTGATTAAATTATAGTAGTAGATAGATGAATTTTGAAGAATTAATTTCATCATCATCATTTTTTAGAATGAGGTTTGATTAGTTAAATACACTACTTTTACAATCAGTATATTAGTTTCTGACTTTAGCACGAAATATCAGCCATAAATTGTTACTGCTTTTGTGGAGAGGGAATTTTCTGTTTTGCCAAATGTGAAGAGTTATGCAATTGAATTGGGAATCAATAGATGAGTGACAGTTTAATTCAGAAGACATCTTCAATGGTTAAGACAATGAGCGTATTATGCAACATTTTCAAGACATAAAACTCCACCTTATATGACGGTTTCTAAGGAAAACCGTCGTATAAAGCCGACTTCTGATCACGACGGTTTTCCTGAGAAACCTTCTTGTAATACTTTGTTTACAGGACGGTTTTCAGTCAGAACCGTCTTGCAAACTCCAGTTTATGCGAATAAACATTTGCCACAATTTTTTTTTTACCGCCATTTTATTCAAGTTTCTGACAGTAATTAACACCGTTGTGGAACATCATCTACCACGATGGTTGATATCTTCAAAATTTCCATGACGGTTCTTTAACCGTCACGCAATCCTCAATTTCTACTAATGACATTAGTAATTTTTACTACAACTACATTACATTACGTCAAGAAGACATCTTCAATGGTCAAGTTACCTTTTGGCATATTTTTTGTCGAATTAGAAAATCAATTGGAAAGCACTGTTTAAAGTTGTTGATTAGTGCATCAAAAAGGGCAAGAAATTCATAGTTTAGACACTTTAAGTCACGGAAACTAAGGGTCTATGGAGAGAGAGAATGTTCTATTGTATAATCATATATCTATATGTATATAGAGAGATATGAGCCGACCTTGAATATGAGATATATATATATATATATATATATGCCATATATATATATATGCCGGCCTTGTTTAAAGGTCTTGACATGATCTTGTCTTATTAGTTGCCATATCCTTGATCTGCCTTGGATGATCATATATCATAAATTATGTCGTCAATCGTCTTTTTTAGTTTTGTATTCTCTAAAGGTAACTTCTTAAAAATATCATAGAATATTAAAAACTATGTATTCCTAAACAAAGCTAATTAAGTTAAAGCTCTGAAAAGACCATGAGAAAATTTACTTGCCCTCTCACTTCTACTTAGCTTTTTTGATAAAGATGAGTTCAGTTGTTGGTCCGAAAAAGCCTCACGCAGTTTGTGTCCCATTCCCGGCGCAAGGCCATGTCAACCCCATGATGCAATTAGCCAAGCTTCTACACTCAAGAGGCTTCCACATCACCTTTGTCAACACCGAGTTCAACCATCGGCGCTTAATCAGGTCCAGAGGGTTCGACTTCGCCGAGGGCTTCCCAGATTTCTCCTTCAAGACCATTCCGGACGGCTTGCCGCCATCTGATCAAGATGCAACTCAAGATGTCCCGTCGCTATGCGACTCAACTCAAAACAACTGTTTAGGTCCATTTAAAGAGTTGCTTCTGAGGCTCGAATCGTCTACCGAAGATCCTCCCGTCACTTGCATAGTTTTGGATGGGCTCATGAGCTTTGGGAGAGAAGCTGCAGAAGATTTGGGGATTCCACTAGTTCAGTTTTGGACTTCCTCTCCTTGCAGCTTTATGGGGTGCACTCAAATTGAAGAACTTCTCATAAGAGACATTGTTCCTTTCAAAGGTGTACAAAACCTGATCTTGCACTCAAAATTATGTGTTTTGAACAATTATATATATATATATTGTTGTTATAATGTTAAAATGTATATTATGCATTTCTTATTAGACATATCCCTCCTTAATATATTTAGAATATCACATATTTAATATTGTTTCAATTAGGATTAGTTTCCCATTATCAATTTAAAGTTAGTGGTTTCCTTATTCTATTTTTGTTACTTATTTCCTAATTTGCAAGTAGCGTAGCGTGTTTTCATTTGTTTTTATTTCGGGAAATTACAGTAAATAGGCCAATAAATATTTAAAGAAAATAATTCATTTTAAAAACGTTTGAGGTAAATAAAATATTCATGGTTTATTTACAAAATTTTTTATCATAAATATATTTTGTAAATAAATCATTTATCATAAATATGACATTTACGGTAAACATTCTATTTACAAGAATGTTTTTTAAGATAAATTTGTTGCGAATATACTTCATAAATGCATAATTTACCATGAAATACTATTTACCATCATCCAAAATGTTTTATGCTATTTTATTTTAATTACTAGAGGGGGGTTTTTTTTTGGGTGCCTATTTCCCTCCTTCTCCCTTTTATTTTTATGCCAATTGACTCAATTTTGGATTTATTCTGAAAATATATCATCTATTTTAGACTTCATCCATTTGATGAGGTTCAAATAGATGGTATGCTATCTAAATAAACCTAAAAGACAGGATATACTTACATAAATTTCCCCTCTTTAATTTTAGTATTTTTTTTTTTTCAATATCAGAAGATATAAAATTTAATCCTCGACGCGTTTCAGATGGAAATTTCATGCATGACGGTACACTTGAAAAGGTACTAGACTGGATCCCAGGCATGAAAAACATTCGGCTCAAGGACATGCCAACCTTCATCAGAATTCAGTCAGCCGACGATATAATGTTCCAGTTCTTAAGATCAGAAACACGGAATTGCCTGAAATCGTCCGCAATCATCTTCAACACTTTCCACGAGTTCGATCGCGAAGTGCTAGAAGCGATCTCAGCCAAGGTCCCAAATATCTACAACATAGGTCCACTTTCTTTGCTCAGCCGACATCTTCCCGAAAGTCCACTGAAGTCACTGAGTTCAAGCTTGTGGAAAGAAGACTCGTCATGTCTTCGATGGCTTGACAAAAGAGAACCGAATTCGGTTGTGTACGTGAATTATGGAAGCATCACAACAATGACAGAAGAAAATCTTATAGAATTTGCTTGGGGGCTTGCAAAGAGCAACCACTATTTTTTATGGATAGTTAGGCCAGATATTGTGATAGGTTCGAGTAATTCAGCTACTTTGCCGAACGATTTTTTTGAAGAGATCAAGGATAGAGGTTTTCTAGCAAGTTGGTGTCCACAAAAGGAAGTTTTGGCACATTCATCTGTTGGGGTTTTCCTCACACATTGTGGTTGGAATTCTATCATGGAAACTGTTTGTGCCGGTGTGCCTGTTATCTGTTGGCCATTCTTCGGCGATCAGCAAATGAACTGTCGCTTTGCGTGCACCACTTGGGAGATTGGAGTCGAAGTAGATAGTGATTTTAAGCGTGACGAAGTTGCGGATCTTGTGAAAGAAATGATGGAAGGAAAGAAGGGGGAGAAAATGAGGGAAAACGCTCAAGAGTGGAGGAAGAAAGCAGTTGAAGCTACTGATATTCGGGGTTCATCTTATAGTGATTTTGATAAACTGATAAACGAGGCTCTCCACTTTGGCGGGTAAAATTGGCTTCTTTTATGGTTCTCTCGACTGCTAAAACAAGAGCCAAATATTCTGGTCCGTAAAATATGGAGAGCTTGCAAGGCATGGATGTTGATATATATAAAATTTAGATAAATAAGAGAATTAATTCTATAAATTTCCCTTGTATGATGCACCTTCGTTAACTTCGCCCCTTGAATATTCAAAATAGTTCAAAATAGCTTGTCATCACTGAGGTTTGGAACTAGTGTATTAATGATTAAATGACTGGGGTTTTTTTTTTTTTTTTTTTTTTAGTGTGTGTGCGTGTGTGTATGTAGTATTGCTTGATTTTAGGGAGGAAAAAAGAGGAAGGCAATACTTGAAGAACTTGGTGAAAAAATTTAATACAATGTATTTTGCTCTAATTCAAAAAGTATGTTTTGTATATTGAACTTTTATATTTTTATACAATTAGATCATATTTAATATACAAATCTAAATATCTTCTCAGTCAAACATATTTTGATTTGAAAATACCCAAAATACCATTAAAATGAACTACATTTTTTTATTTCAAGGGGTATGTTAGGGTATTTTCAATGTTAAAATTAAGCGTTGGGTGGGAAAATATATATATATATATATATATTTATAGGACTACTTTCATGTTCAGCACCTCATTTTTGCCGGACACGAACGGCATTTGTAACAGTTAGTGTTTTGGGTTGTACCGGGTAGTATTTTGGGTTGTACCAGGTAGTATTTTGGGTTGTACCAGTTAGTCTCGCAGGTTGTCTCCCTTCTCTCTCTCTCTCTTTCTCTCTCTCGTTCTTTCTCTCTCCCCTGCCGGACGACCGGATGCCGGATGAAAGAGTATTCCTATATTTATATAGTAAGTGTTATCTAATATTATAAAAATGTACAACTTTAAAGGCACATTATACTTTTTGAATAAAAACTAAATGTAGGGCATAAAATGTAAGTAATGATTAGTTTTAGTTTTTCTTTTCAAATGGTAATTTTGTCATTTTAGGTTAGTATTAAGTTTTGATTGGGAATTTGTATAAATTATGCTAAATGTAACGAAAATCATACTATATAGCATATTTCTTATATCCATTGTTAATGTATAGCGGGTAAGACTTTTTATTAAAAAAAAAAAAAAAAAGCAGTTTTGATTTTTCTAAGGGTATAATGCCTTATTTGCCCCCAAACCATGGTTGCCTGAAGTGTAGCCGCTATAGATCTCCAACAATGCTCCAGTGGGCTCTCGTGATATGGGCGGTAGCTCCACAGATCAACTATCATGATCGTCGTTCTTGTTCGGCCAGTGGTGGACCTCAGATCTCATGTCAACTGCAAGATGAGATCGCGAACAAATCTCTGATCATACTGGAGAAACAAAGGTCGCGAACTCCCGACGACGATTGGATGTTTCGCACAATCACGATCTACAGATTATGTGCGTGTCCCAGATTTTTGATGATATTGCGGTGGCGGCGGTGTCTTTGCGATGGAGAAACAAATGTCATGATCTCTCGTTGGTGACCTAACGTTTCGCGATCTCCAGACGATGCGCTCGGATCTCTGGTGATAGGGCGATGACGGATGCTTTCGGAAGCTTCAGGACACATTCTCCGATGACAACGGTAATTGGGGATTTAGGGTTTAGGGTTTGATTGAATTATGGCTTAATTTGGGATAATTTTTGAGGTACAGTGTAATATAAGATTTAATAAAAATTAACACTTTTATTTGCAATTATTAGTATTTACTCAATACATAGATAAAATGAAATACATAAAGGTAAATATCATATAAAATGAGAAAAACTTTAAAAAAAAAATAAAAGGGGTAAATACTAGATTTTGCTATGAGTAAATACCTAGATTTACTATGATTACATTATATTTTGTTAATTTTTAATTAGAATAACTGAAAAAAAGTAAATATCAGATTTACTAATTAATACTGAATTTACTAGAAAATATTCAGATATGCTGCATTTGTCTGGTAAATCATGTCCAATAAACATTACTTTTACCTGATAATATATAGACTAACAAGACAATTTTTAATCTAAAAATTTTAGGACTAATTGATAAATGAGAAAATACTAACATTTACTAATCAATATTTGATTTATTTCATAAATTGATAATTTTCATAACAATGTAAATACTATATTTACTATTGTAAAATAAAGAATGTGAATACTATATTTACAATTGAATTATGTATTTAACATTAAATATCGATTTATCAGATAATAAATAGAATTGCTGGACAATTCTAAATTTAAAAAAATTAGGACAAATATAAAGATTTACGTAAGATTTAGTAAATCTTATTATTTACTCGATAAATTGATAATTTATAGTGACGTAAATACTATTGGAAAATACTATATTTATTAGTAAATATTAATTTAATTTTAAATACTGAATTTACAAATAAATATTCAAATTTGTGTTTGTATGGTAAATCATGTCCAATAAATATCAATTTTACCTAATAATAAATAGATTTACAAGATAATTTCAAATCTTAAAAATTCAGGACTAATTGATAAACTAGTAAATATTAAGATTTCAAGTAAAAACTAAGATTTACAAGAGAATATTTTGATTTACTTGATAAATAGGTAATTTTTATAATAACGTAAATATTATATTTATTCGTAAATATTATATTTATCAATAAAAATTAAGATTTATTATGTCAAATAATGTAAATATCACTATTTATTAATAAATATAATTATTTTCATACCTTTTTCATAATTGCATATTCAGCTCCTAATTATTAAAAAAAATCCTAAAACAGCCCCTAAATCCAAATCCCTAACCCACCAAAGCCACCGCACAGGTGGTCGTCACTGTAAAAGACAACATGCTCAGCGCGTGGAAAACTAGAAACTGGAGAAGACGGCTTGCTTGGCGTGGAGAAGACTGCTGAAGATCTTGCGCGCCAATGACAAAATCTCGTCAGGATCTTACTCGCAATTTCACTATCGCGAGGCGGAGATCATGATTTTCCATGAGCCATGAGTGCGAGTTTTCCAGTGACTGTCTTCCCACCCGTGAGCCAGAGTTTCAGTCCATTTGGCGATATGGAGGAAATCACAATTTTCCGGCGATTTGCGTCGCAATTCTCTAGTGACTTTCCTCTACATTTTTTCCGGCTCTTTTTTCTTGATGATTCGAGGTGGATGTTGCTGCGATTCTTGCCATCGCGATTCTTCCGTTTCTTGCCGTAGTGATTTTCCAATGGGTTCGTGATGGCGACGGCGACGGCGACAGGGGAGAAAAGAAAGGGAGAGAGAAGAGGATGGGGTGGGGGTAAAACTGGGATTTTCCAATCAAATATGCTATAATTTTCTACTTTTTCAAAAGGGTTAATTTCACTTTTAGCACCTGTAAAAATTTTATTATTAAAAATAATATTACTTTTTTTTCCCTTCATTACTAGCACTTAATGTGGGGCCCAGCAGCATTTAATGTATATCAAATTACGGGTTTACCCTCATCTCCTTCAGCTCAAATATCTTTCTCCCTCGCATGGCTCAAAAATTTTTTATGCACAGACCAACATCTACAGTGTTTTAGAGAGAGAAAACTGAAATCTAGAGAAAGAAAGAGTTACCACCCACCGGAATCTTATTTGTTTTCACTTTTTCGCCTAGCCCCCCACCCATTTTGAAACCCAAATCTTCATATAATAGAGAGAAACTTCCATCGAAAGTTTTTTTTTTTTTTTTTTTTTTTAAATCTAACATTTTTAGTCATTTTTGAGTAAAGGTCATTCCTGTTATGACCATCGAAAGTTTTTTTTTTTTTTTTTTTTTTTTTTTTTTTTTTTTTTAATGACCATCGAAACTTTCATTTAGAGAGAGAAACTTCCATCGAAAGTTTTTTTTTTTTTAAATCTAACATTTTTAGCCATTTTTGAGTAAATGTCATTCTTATTATGACCATCCGGTCATAATAGTTATGACCTATGTTAAAAATTTTTTTTAAAAAAATCTAATATTTTTTGCCATTTTTTAGTACAGGTCATAACAGTTATGACCGGATGGTCATAACAGTTATGACCGGATAGTCATAACAGTGTGGTCATAATAGTTATGACTGGGTGGTCATAATGGTTATGACCGGATGGTCATAATAGTTATGACCGGGTAGTCATAACAGTGTGGTCATAATGGTTATGACCGGGTGGTCATAATGGTTATGACCAAGTATTCATAACAGTGTGGTCATAACGGTTATGACCACCCGGTCACGGTCATAACCGTTATGACCACACTGTTATGACTACCCGGTCATAACCATTATGACCACCCGGTCATAACTGTTATGACCATTATGACCATACTGTTATGACCACCCGGTCATAACCATTATGACCACACTGTTATGACTACCCGGTCATAACCATTATGACCACCCGGTCATAACCATTATGACCACACTGTTATGACTACCCGGTCATAACTGTTATGACCACCCGGTCATAACCCTTATGACCACACTGTTATGACTACCCGGTCATAACCGTTATGACCACACTGTTATGACTACCCGGTCATAACCATTATGACCATCCGGTCATAACTGTTATGACCTGTACTAAAAATGGCCAAAAATGTTAGATTTTTTTTTAAAAAAAATTAACATAGGTCATAACTATTCCGGTCATAATAAGAATGACCTTTACTCAAAAATGGCTAAAAATGTTAGATTTAAAAAAAAAAAAAAAAACTTTCGATGAAAGTTTCTCTCTCTAAATGAAAGTTTCGATGGTCATTAAAAAAAAAAAAAAAAAACTTTCGATGGTCATAACAGGAATGACCTTTACTCAAAAATGGCTAAAAATGTTAGATTTAAAATATAAAAAAAAAACTTTCGATGGAAATTTCTCTCTCTAAATGGAAGTTTCTCTCTATTATATGAAGATTTGGGTTTCAAAATGGGTGGGGGGCTAGGCGAAAAAGTGAAAAAAAATAAGATTCTGGTGGGTGGTAACTCTTTCTCTCTCTAGATTTCAGTTTTCTCTCTCTAAAACACTGTAGATGTTGGTCTGTGCATAAAATTTTTTTGAGCCATGCGAGGGAGAGAGATATTTGAGCTGAAGGAGATAAGGGTAAACCCGTAATTTGATATACATTAAATGCTGATGGGCCCCACATTAAGTGCTAGTAATGAAGGGAAAAAAAAAAGTAATACTATTTTTAATAATAAAATTTTTACAGGTGCTAAAAGTGAAATTAACCATTTTCAAAACTTGCTATTTTGTTAAATCTCAATAGCAGCTTATGCTATTTGATTAATTCTCCCTAAACGTATTATGATGTTATAAAAACATAAAAATTCAAAACACATTATATATTTTCTGAATAAAAGCAAAATACAAGATATTAAAATACAAATAAACAAACGAACAAACAAAAAAAACAAAAAACAAAAAACACACACAGGATTTTGAAGCATGAAATGTAGAACAAATATACACTAAAACGACTTACATGGCAAACTTTGTTCTAAGAAGTGATCCCACAAAACAATACACTGATTTATTGATGTGGCTGCGTGTGCAATTTGCTAGGTATGGATGAACATGAGAATGGAGCAAAAGCACAAGTAAGGACGAAACAACTATTTTACATTAATGCTTATTAAAAAAAAAATTAAGGAAGAGTAACATGATAATTGGTGGGTTTTTGGTTGGCAAGCAGCTTGATGATGGATAACACTGAAACGACAAGCAAGAGACCAAGGCCAATGAAGGATGCAATAAGGGCACCTCCACCATGGTCGCAATAGGTACCGAATTTGTCACAGATTTTGTTCCACCTCGCATGTGAATTGCCGTTCTTCCCTAGCTCCGCCATGAATGCCGCCGCGCCATCTCCCGCTGACGCTAATGCCACGTTCAGCTGTTCATCCATTGATGATTATCACGACGAGAATACAAATAGTTAGCCTAGTATAAAAATGGGAGAAGTCAATATATATATATATATATATATATACATATATAATTAAGTTCATCTAATTTATGTTGTTATCAAAGGATTTGAATAGGAACTTCCATATTTGAAATTTAAGAGTGTTTATATTTTTTCAATAAGTACGAGTTATATGCCTCATACTGTATGTAATAAAATAAAATAAAAAGTTTTATTATATCCTCATTTGTTCAATCTTGTTTATTTATGACTATTAAAAAACCGTTAGAGGACTAAATTAAGAAGAGGGAAAAAAATAATAATTTAATACCATGTCTAAAATAGGAATCATGACGAGGAATAGTCCTTTATCGTTGAACTTGTGTCTGAAAAAGTCCAGCGCTATCATTAACAAGTTGTGGAGGCTGGCCATTCCATTGGCTATCACAAAGAACCTGTTTATGAAACCAATAAATCCCTAATTGAAACTCCTCACCACAAAACCAATGTTAATTAGTGCTGATTTTAATTTACCAAGTAACAAATTTAGAAATTTCACACACAAACGCACACATGTATCTTTATATGTTATAGTAAGGACCACGTTCTTCTAAAGAGTGAATTTTAATCGAACAATATTAAAGAACAAAAATGGTGTGAAATATCACCCGTTAATAATTTAATATGCAGGTCATACAATATAAAGTCTACATGTGGTTTTAAAACTGATAGTGTCCCTAAACATTTTTGGATTTAATTTGTCTGGAGCATGGAAAATTGGTTCATGATATTGGGCACTACACGTCCCTTTTTAATTTTCAAATATATTTAAAGCTAAACAATTTATCTTCTAATAATAACTTGATCTTCTAATATTATAATATCATTACCTTCGAATTAATGATTGACATCCATAGTAATATATATATATATATATATATATATATATTAATAATTAGGATTAGTCAACCAAAAATGAAACAGAGCATCTTAAAAAACTGAGCTTACACAAAAGCTGGGTTGTGTTGAAACTTGGCAGTGAGAGTGGCTGTAATTGGGGTGCTGCCAACGGTGGCAACCACAAGAGTTTTGGTTTGGTTGTTGAGTGCCATCACAATAGTTGCAGCAGCCGTGGCCAAAAGAGAAGAGAGCCTAAGCATGAATAGGGTCCAATCTTTCGGCTTCACCACAGCAGACCCGACCTCCGATTTTTCTCCATTAATGTCTAGAGCCATTTTCCGTGTCCAAGAGGAAAAAAATGAGAGGAAGAAAGTGAGTTCTGAGAGAGTTTAACTAGCTAGTATGTACTTGTTTGGAAGAGGGCTAGTTATTTATGGTGTTGGAGGAAAGGACAAAAGTGCTGAAGAGTAATATCATTTGGCAAATTTAACAAGCTAAGTGAACTTTTATATGTTTGGATTTTTCTTTGGACGGTCTAACCGTTCACTGAAATTTGGCGTGTTGGTGTAACTAATTAGGAAAACTTTCATTAAGTACTCTTTTTTTTCTTTTTCTTTTTTTCTTTTTTGGGTAAAATCCAAGATGTATTGAGGTTTACGAAATTTCCTAAATGTCAAATCTACAATTAGCTAGGCTTACAATATTATTGTCAAATATGAAATTAGTTTAGGCTTCGTGGAAGTATTTGTCTATCCCAATTTTGGAAGGGATTAGAAGGCGAAAAAAAAAACAAAAAAAAAAAAAACAAAAAAAAAAGATGCATCCTAATATACCTATTGACCAAGTGTACTAAACTCGGGGTAAATTTGTAAGTGAAAACCAGGCAGGCTAAACAATATATTTTTTGTACCCATACATATATGGGCGTTTTCTGCAATCCCCCATCATTATCTTATGGAACCAGTCCCCCAAGGGTTGATCTGCCACGTTCTAAGGTAAAGTTGTAGTTTAACCGGATATATCCGGTTGCAGAAGAGATTCAGACTAACTTTGACCTATCACGAGAAATTTGTTTTCTTATAAATAAGATAAATAAGGAGTGTAATGTAAATTTGACATCTTAAAATATTTAGAAATGATGTCATGGTGGGTGCTCTACATACTTTAGAGGGTAATATTTTAAAAACGTAGAAAATTGAATTTTTTAATTGTCTAAGGAGAAAGTAACGAGAAAGAACATCAATGTAGTGAAGCTTATTTAGCCAAAAAAATTAAAAAATAAAATAAAATAAATAAAAACATCAATGTAATGAAGATGAGGACCAAAGTAATGGAGCTTTGCTGTCGTTTTAGTGCTCAAAGCATTATCATTTTCTGAATTAAGCTATATTGCTCATATCTGCTTGTAAATCAAAAACCTTTATTTTCCCTGTTATGTTTATGAATTTTAAGATCATTTTCAAATCTCATCTCCTAACTTTAAAAACTCTCATTTTTATCCCCCCTGAAGTTTGAATTGATCACATTTATATTTTGTTAGATACCAATTGTCCCACATGAAAATATTATAAGATAAATAGTGGGTTCATAAGTCCTTGGGTCCCTTCCCCTTGCAAGCTGGTTTTGCAACGGTGAGTTCTACCTAATTGGTTCCTAACAATTGGTATCAGAGTCAGTCTACCACGTCGTAGGTTCAAGTCCAAGCGGTTGCGTTATAGGCTAGATTAAGATGCGCTGATGGAGTCATCAACTCGTCGAATACTGATAGCTGAGTGAAGCCGCCGAAGGGAGGAAAGGGCTACCGCTGGGTCAGTGTCGATAATGTGGACCACTGATTTGGGCACAAGTATGGGGATTGTTACAAACCACTATGTCGAGTATGGGATCGAACATAGTATGCGCTACGATTATGTAGTCGCCATTATGGATGGGCCGACCTGGGGAGGGTTGCTACCCGATAGAATGCGGGATCCATAAAGTCACCTAGCTGGGAAGATGGGCCGCTGTGGATGGCGGTTGCGGAGCGTGGTGGGATGTTAGATACCAATTGACCCACATGGAAAGATTATAAGATAAATAGTGAATCCATAAGCCCTTGGGCCCCTCCCCTTGCAAGCCGATTTTGCAATGGTGAGTTCTACCTAATGGGTTCCTAACAAACTCGTATTAATTTTTTGTTAAAAATAAACTAAAAAATAAAAACGAACTTAAAATTTTGAGGCAAATATGAGAATAATTAAAAAAAATAGTAATTATATGTAAGAAAGATTGTAATATGTCTCTAATTTGACATAAGATCAAAAGACACAATAGAGTCGAGAGGGCCACGAGGACTGAGAAGGTCAAAAGGGCCGTGAGGGCCGAGAGATCTGCGTAGTCGAGCCACACAGGCCTGCGGCCACGCAGGCGCTCTCCTTGCAGCCCACCCATCAGATCGAGAGGGTAGTGCGGCTGTGCCACACAGGCGCGCGGCCGCTCTCCCTGCAGCCCGCCCATCGAACCGAGAGGGAGACACTGCCGAGCCAGCACCACACAGACGCGCAGGCGTGCTCTCTCCAGGCCGTGAGGGCCGTGCAGCCATGTCAGTTAGGCTCGCGGCCGCACAAAACGTTCTGATATGAGATGTTCTAAAGGTTTCTTTTGAGTTATTTTGAACCGTTGTGTCTATTAGTTGTATATTTTCATATAAAACTAAATTTATCAATAACTGATATATCAGTTATGATAATTGAATGGATACAAAAGGAGATGTGTTTGCAATGAATAGGCACCTCTTGGAAAATGTTACATGGATTACCATGATTGTAACGATTCATGAAAAGGTACCTCTATGCTTTTAAAAACTCCAGAAATTTATAGATTTCATATCTTTGATCTGGAATGCAATATTATTGCTAGATATTATATTCAAGGGTTTGTTGTATCTTGGAGGTAATTTGCCATTAAATTCTTTAGCAAACTTAGTAGTGAGGGCAAATAAAACCTTAAAGGAAAGTATTCTCAATACGCCTCAAACCCATCTTTGTTTTCAGTTTTCTTTGCCTCCATTGTTCTTGCTTTACTCTCATTATCCAACAATCTTTGAGGTTTTACTTTTACTGCAATGGAGGTTGAAAAGAATATGACTTATTTCTTCAATCCAAATGTCCAACTTGATCATTTTGATGGCACAAACTTCACCCGCTGGAAAGGAAAATTGTTATTCCTACTTACCATCCTCAAGATGTTCTTGATCCGAAGTTGGAGCCACTTCCAGAATAAAAGGAGGATGATTTCGACGTAGTAAAGGCTACAAGGAAGAAGCATGAAGATGATGAAGTGATGTGTCGGGGTCTGATTACGCCCAAATGTGTACAAAAACAAGCAGTCGATTGCAGCACAATTAGGACGGTCGATCCCACGAGGAGGTGATAAAAACAAACAAGAAAAGATTAGTGGAATAGAAGCGTCAGAGAAATAAGTAAATAAAGAGAGAAGAAAAAGAAATATTTTTGTGATTTTGAAACAAATTTAAAGACAACATAATTTAAAATGGAGAAAAATTCAATAATAGAAAAATGGTAAGACATCGAGAATCCCTTATATGTTTCGTTTACCTATTTGGATTTTGATTCATAGAATAACTCAATTGAAAGTTTCACATCCCAAACAATCAATCGGAAAATAAAGATTTGAGAAACTACTGAATTAAAATTTATTTGAGTAAATAAAATTCTTACCTGAAGAACTAGCACAAATTATCGTATAAGAAATCCAAAAGCGACAATATACTATAAGCGATATTGTAGTAAAAGACTACTTATAAAATAATGCTATCAATATATCCTATCGTGCAACAATCACATAAAAAGAGCTTGACTAAATTTATATAAAAGTTGACAACAAAATATATTGATATGAGAAAGAAACAAGATGAAAGAAAATTATTTACTCAAATGTATGAACATTACAAACCATTGGAGAATCAAAACCCAAATAAGTTCACTACACATATAAGATCATCTCTAGTTTCACCCAAAAACTCTAGCCTAACTTGCAATTCATCTCACAAAATTCTAACAAGAAATCATGAGATGAAAATACAAGGAGAATAAAATCACACTCCAAACTCAGCAAACAAAATGGTGATTCCAAAAGAAAACAACAAAAAAAACGTCTAAGCTTGCTTTTATAGGCTGAGATATCCAGTGGTGATGGAGAGATTTTGGCCCACAAAATCAGTCTCCACGGATTGGCTACCGGCTGGATACACGCTAGATAATTAGCTGATAAAGGGCTGGGATTGCGGGCCTGAGAAGCACAGCCCAGAAGTCACGCGGGCTGGGGTGGCAGCTGGATTCGCGGGCCTGAGCTGGTGCATGTGGAGAATAGGCTGGTAGCTGGATTTGCGGGCCTGAGCTGCGATCTGGGGTTGACTGCTTCACGTGGGATAGGCTGGAGTCATGGCCCGAAACTTGCGCTGGGCCAGCTGGAGGAGGAGCTGGGCTGGCAGCTGAAGAGAATTTCTCGCGGGCTTGGATCACGCGGGCCTGACTGGCAGCTGGGGCTGGAGTTAAGGGCTGGTTTCACGTGGGCTGGAGTGGTGCGCGCAGGGTTGAGCCACAGCTGGCGATACCTACGGAAGAAAGGAGAGGAAAAGAGAGGAAAATAAAATAAAATCAATAAAAATAAATAAAATATTAAATACTTTTAAAATAAAATATTATGAATTAAAATTATGGAAATACACATTTAAAACATAAATTATCTAATAAATTATATGAACAAAAATGTGATTTTGTGCATTTATCACAACCCCCAACCAGCTTATTGCTAGTCTCTAGCAATTCAAGCGTAAGAAAAATCAAGTCAAGCTGAAAATTCAAATCGAAACCTGCAAAATCATCTAAGCACTCAAACAAAATATCAGCAAGAAATCAGAAAATGCTATCAAAACTACTTCAGTCATTACTCCAGAGTTGTGTGTGTGTGCACCAAACCATATCCTTCTTACCACAGTCCGTAACACAAATAGCATCGAAAAATTCACCAAGAAAAAGTCTCAACTCCATTATCTCACGGGTGTTGGAAATATTTTAGTGCAAAGGGTTTCACTCATGGAGTTGGAAATGAATCGGTCAACGCTCAAATGAGAGAGGCAATTTAAGGACAAGCTAATAAACAACCATTGATCAAATGATAGGCCAATCAAATATTCGAAACGTTGCACTATTTACCATAAACCAGCTTTTGGGACTTCATTCGGATCAAATAGAAAATTACATAAACAAAGAGCCGTAAAATACAAACAAATAAATATACAACACTTTTTTTTTTTTTTTTGTGATTTTTAACAAGAGACATTACACTTAATATAACAAATGTAGTAAGGGATTCTTTTGACTGCTATGCAGCACCAGATGAGATTATAATTGAACTACATGAATATTGATGATAAAATGAATGCTCTTGCTCTTTTTTTTTTTTTTTTTTTTTTTGAACAATACAAAAGAATAAGGCTCTATTACAAAAGATCAATTCTATCTAATCAAAAATCATCCCTCAAGCAAAAGTACAAGTTAAGTAGTGGCGTTCCAAATAGTGATTTTACCAACTCAAAAGATCAATAAAAGTTCAAAAAGCTGTTTGCTCAACTCTCACAACTCACAAAAATTGAAACACTTGAACTCGAGAATTTTTTCTCAACTAAATGTGTTAACAACCATCTTACCACAAGGTTTAGTATGTGCACAAAAGAAACTCTGGAAACTATTTCTTAATAGTCAAGATAACAAAAGCTGACTCAAACTAAACATTTTGAGATCACACTTAGGTAATTTTGCAAAAATTTTGATCCAAATTCCAAAATGACAAAAATTAAACTTACGCATGAATATGCTCACCACCCCCAACCAAAAATCAGACAGTGTCCTCAATGTCTAATAATATGTACAAATGTGGGGAAAAAGGGAAGGAGAACACCTGGATGATGACGGTGGGAACATAGATGGGCTACCTGATCTGAAGCTCCAAAACACACAAAGAAATCACATAATAACAAACTGAAAATAAATCACACAAAACACACGAAAACAAAAATATGATACAAGAAGGGTTGGAAGCAAACTACTCATAAACCGGGGCCTCAAGAATGGTTTCTTCAGCCTCGCTCACTCGTTCAATGTAATGCTTCAGTCTCTGACCATTGACTCTGAAAATTCTCCCATCGCTTGGGTCCTTGACCTCGACAGCACCGTTGGGAAAGACTTGTTTCACCACAAATGGACCAGTCCACCTCGACCTCAACTTACCTGGGTGGAGATGCAGACGGGAGTCATAAAGATGCACCCTCTGATTTGGCTCGAAATTCTTCCTTAAAATTTGCTTGTCATGAGCCACCTTCATTCTAGCCTTGTAAATCTTGGAGTTATTATATGCATCATTTCTCAACTCCTCAATTTCCGACAGCTGGAGTTTGCGATGTATACCTGCAGCACTGAGATCAAAGTTAAGGGCTTTGATAGCCCAATAAGCCTTATGTTCAAGCTCTACGGGTAAATGACAGGCTTTTCCAAAGACAAGCCTATAAGGAGACATCCCAAGGGTGGTTTTGTAAGCAGTGCGATATGCCCAAAGTGCATCAGAAAGGTGCAAAGACCAATCTTTGCGGTCGGGGTTTACCGTCTTCTCCAAAATTTGCTTGATCTCTCGATTTGCTAGCTCGGCTTGGCCGTTCGTTTGTGGGTGATAAGCGGTTGAAACTTTGTAGATCACACCATATTTGCGCATCAGGACCTCGAAAGAACGATTGCAGAAATGTGTGCCTTGATCACTGATGATAGCACGGGGCGTACCAAACCGAGATAACACATTCTCTTTCAAAAACTTCACAACGGTTGCATTATCATTGGTTCGACACGGCACGGCTTCTACCCATTTAGAAACATAATCCACAGCGAGGAGAATGTAGAGGTAACCAGAAGAAGATGGAAAAGGTCCCATGAAATCTATCCCCCAACAATCGAATATCTCTATCACAATAATTGGGTTCAAGGGCATCATATGGTGACGGGACAAAGCACCTAACTTTTGGCACCTCAGACAAGAACGACAAAATTCATTAGTGTCTTTAAACAAAGTGGGCCAATAAAGACCACACTGCAAGATTTTTGTAGCAGTCATCTTCACGGAGAAGTGACCACCACATGCATCATTATGGCAAAATTTCAGAACACTATGAATCTTGTCATCGGGAATGCATCGCCTCAGGATTTGGTCAGGGCAGTATTTGAACAGGTACGGATCATCCCAATAGAAATTACGCACCTCGACCAGAAATTTACGCTTATCTTGAGCACTCCAATCAGCAGGAAGTTCGCCGGTCACCAAGTAATTGACGATGTGAGCGTACCAAGGTAGCTTAGTGATAGCAAACAGATGTTCGTCGGGGAAATCATCTCGGATGGCAGGACCATCAGCGGGGTCACTAAATTCAAGTCGAGAGAGGTGATCTGCCACAACGTTTTCTACTCCTTTCTTGTCCTTGATTGTGATGTCAAATTCCTGCAACAAGAGGATCCACCTAATCAATCGAGCCTTGGCATCCTTTTTGGAAAGGAGATACTTAAGGGCTGCATGATCTGTGAAGATGGTGATGGGTGAACCAATCAGATATGCACGGAACTTGTCAAGTGCAAACACAACAGCGAGTAACTCTTTCTCAGTGGTTTAGTAGTTCAATTGAGCATTATTCAGAGTGCGGCTTGCGTAATACACCACAAAGGACTTCCCCTCTCTTTTTTGACCAAGGACTGCCCCAACAGCATGGTTACTTGCATCACACATAATCTCGAATGGTAAGCTCCAATCCGGTGACTGAATGATGGGGGCAGAAGTCAACTTTACCACAAGCGTTCGGAAGGCATCCTCACACTCTTATGTCCACTCAAAAAAGGCATCTTTGGCTAGGAGATTACATAACGGACGAGAAATCGCAGAAAAGTTATGTATGAATCTCCTATAAAAATCAGCATGCCCGAGAAATGACCGAACTTCTTTCACTGACTTGGGGGTGGGCAATTTAGAGATAAGTTCAATCTTAGACTGATCGACCTCAATCCCTTTCTCAGAAACAACATGCCCCAAGACTATGCCAGATGGTACCATGAAATGGCACTTCTCCCAGTTGAGCACGAGACCTTTTTGTTCACATCTTGTCAAAACAGCTTCCAAGTTGAGAAGGCACGAATCAAAGGAGTCGCCGAAGACGGTCAAGTCATCCATGAACACTTCCATATATTTCTCGACCATGTCGCTGAAAATGCTCATCATGCATCTCTGAAAGGTGGCCGGCGCATTACACAGTCCAAATGGCATACACCGGAAGGCATAATTACCAAAAGGACAGGTAAAAGTAGTCTTCTCTTGATCCTCCAATGCAATCTCGATCTGATAATAACCTGAGTAACCGTCAAGAAAGTAGTAGAAAGGATGACCAGCTACGCGTTCTAAGATTTGATCGATGAACGGAAGCAGAAAATGATCCTTGCGGGTGGCGGCGTTCATCTTTCGGTAGTCGATACACATGCGCCAACCCGTAACAGTCCTTGTGGGGACCAAAACCCCTTTCTCGTTCTCCACCACTGTCACCCCCGATTTTTTGGGCACTACCTGAGTTGGACTGACCCACTTGCTATCAGCGATTGGATAGATGATACCTGCATCCAAAAGCTTCAAGACCTCATTCTTCACAACTTCTTTCATCGTTGGGTTCAGTCTCCTTTGGGGATCTTTTCGTGGAATGGCCCCGTCTTCCAATTTGATGTGATGGGAGTAAACTAAGGGGCTAATACCCTTAATGTCAGCAATCGTCCAACCTAACGCAGCCTTGTGTTCTCGCAGCATGTCGACTAACCGCTGCTCTTGTGATGCGTCAAGTTTAGATGAAATGATAACAGGAAAGGTATCACCATCTCCCAGGAAGACATGTTTCAGACCCTCAGGCAATTTCGCCAGCTTAAGTATTGGGATCTCTTCGGTGGATGGTTTTGGCTTTTCTTTCTCTCGAGGAAGCTCTTCGAAACGTGGTTGCCAAAACTTGGTTCCTCTGCCTTGTGAATCTTTATAGATGGTAGCATTGTTGGCCAACTCACAAGGACCGGAACTCTCAGAGTCAGAATTGTGGAGGAGATCATCAAGATTATCAGAATCACTTTGCAGTTGAATCTCCTCCGAGACGAGTGTGTCGATCAGAAATGTTTGGTGACACTCGTCATCATCGTGTGGCTGCTTCGCAATGTGGAAAACATTTACCTCCAAGATCATGTTCCCGAAAGATATCTTCATGAGACCATTCCTACAGTTGATCAAAGCATTGGCTGTAGCAAGGAAAGGTCTACCGAGGATGATGAGAATCTTGGACTCCATGCTCACCATAGATTGGGTATCTAGGACAAGGAAATCAACGGGGTAATAAAATTTCTCAACTTGAACCAGAACATCCTCAACTATACCCCGAGGCTTCTTGATCGAACGATCGGCCAGTTGCAAAACCACAGATGTGGGCTTAATCTCTCCTAGACCAAGTTGCGAGTAGATAGAGTAAGGCATGAGATTGACACTTGCTCCAAGGTCGAGCAAAGCTTGGCCGAATTCCTGAGTCCCAATTTGGCACGAGATGGTGGGACAACCAGGATCTTTGTACTTGGGCGGCGCCTTCTGCTCGATCACCGCACTCACTTGTTCCGTCAAAAAGGCGGTCTTCTTAACGTGGTGCTTCTTTTTGATGGTGCACAGATCCTTAATGACTTTGGCATAAGCCGGCACTTGTTTGATCACATGAAGCAAAGGAAGATTAATCTTCACTTGAGTCAAATGCTCTAGGATCTCACTTTGACTGTCCAGCACTTTCCCAGCAGATCGCAGAGCTTGGGGGAAAGGCACCTTTACTGGAAGTTCAGTTGGTTCATCTTTCTTGGGGGCGACTTCTCGACTACTTGAAGTGACAGTAGTTCTTGATGGTTCATCCAAAATCTTGCCACTACGAGTGGTGATGGCATTGACCTCCTTGATGTTTCGCCCTTCAGAGTTGGAGGTTTGTGCCATGTGTTGCCCCGTGAGGTTGGATTGGGCTTGGGAAGGAAACTTGCCTCGTTCTTGAACAGCCAAGGCACCAATCAGCTTTGTGATCTGGCTCTTCATCTCTTTACTTTCTTCCACCATTTGCGTGAAAAGTGATTCGAACTTTTGGTTCATCCTAGTCTGTGCCTCCATGAAAGAATGCAAGGTGTTCTCGAGAGAATTCCTTGGCGGTTGTGCATGATACTGAGGTGCAGAATTTGCCTTTGGTGGTTGTGGCTGTTGCTCCGTTCTCCATTGTCCACCTGATGGTTGTGTTTGGTTGGAATCTCTCCAACTGAAGTTCGGATGGTTCCTCCAGCCAGGATTGTATGTGTTAGAGAAAGGCTTGTTGTATGCCCCTAAGGCATTACATTGCTCCTCGTAACTCCCTCTCATTTCACTATAAACAAGGCAATCCTTAGCTAAATGTTTCACCCCTCCACAAACGAAGCATGGCTCTTGTGACTCTGCCCTTGTGACCATGTGGATTCCTCTTCCTTCCTTGGTTTTGAGAGCCTTAATCTGTCGTGTCAAAGACTCGATTTGGGCCTTGAGATTATCCTCTTCCCTTAGTTGGTAGACTCCAGCAGGTCAGGAACGACTAGTGCTGTCAGTAGCACTTGGTCCAGTCCATGTGTGGGCTTTCTCGGCTAGCTCGTTGAGATACTCGAAAGCCTCTTCGGGATCCTTCTGGAGAAACTCACCATTGCACATCATCTCCACAAATTGACGCTCTCGGATTGTGAGTCCTTGGTAGAAATAACTGACGAGGCGCCAACTCTCGTAACCATGGTGGGGACATTGATTCAACAGATCTTTAAACCGCTCCCAGACTTGATAGAGAGTATCATTGTCCTTCTGAGTAAAGGTCGAGATCTGTCGTTTAAGACCATTAGTCTTATGGTGTGGGAAATACTTGTTGAAGAATGCAGTTGTCATCTCTTCCCATGATCCAATAGACCTAGGTCGCAAAGAATACAACCAGCTTTTGGCTTTGTCCTTCAGAGAGAAGGGGAAAAATTTTAATCGCACAGAATCTGCAGCCTCAGCTCGGTTATGGAAAGTGGCCACCACCTCGTCAAACTCCCTAATATGCACGTACGGATTTTCGCTTTCTAACCCGTGAAAGGTTGGCAAAAGTTGAATCATACCCGGTTTGAAATCCAAATTTGGCAGATTAGGTGGAAACATTATGCATGATGGTGTGGCCGTACGCGTAGGGTGAAGGTAGTCTTTCAACGTCTTTTGTTGGACCTCCTCGTTTTGAGCCATCGCAAAAGGATTTGGAATTGCTAAAGCGTTTGGAGATGGAGGAAGGCTAGACGTAGAAGAAGAAACTTCACTAGGGTCTTCAGGTCTTCTTGCGAATCTCCCTAGTTCGTTTCTATAATGATTCATTCACCTTAAGCGTTTTTTTTTTTTTTTTTTAACAAAGAAAACTTTTACAAAAACAACAATATGTAAAACCGCGAATCGCAATCCCTAAGAATGCTCCCAGGAAAGATTGGTGGGGCGAGGCCTCCTTAAATACCAACCTCCTAGACAGAACTCTCTTAGTTCGTACTTTCCAACATTTCCACACAATTGCTTGCAAAATTTTAAATTTTATGGCGTATTTTATGAAATGTTAGATGTTAGATATTAGTATCCTAAGTTAATGCTATACTAAAACCTAAGGTTACACAAATTATGAGTCCTAATTTATAAACACTAAATTAGTAACCAAAACAGTTAAAACCTAAAAAAAAAATAGTACAAAGACTTAAAACAAGCTATAAAATGGAAATTAAATGAAAATTAACAAAAACAAAAACAGAAGGAAGAAAAAAAAAATAAAAATAAATTAAAAGACTAGCAAATTGATAAAAAAAAAATTTACTACGAAACTAATTAGCATTAATAATAATAATAATAAGAATAATAATAATAATAATAGGCGGAAACAAATGAACAGTAATTTTTTTTTAATAAAATTAATGGGAAGAAAAAAAATGAAATATATATATATATATAAATATATGAAATCAATAAATTAAAAGAACTGACAAATGATCAAAAAAAATTATTAAATTAAATAATAATTATAATAATAGAATTACAAAAACGGAAACTAATAACAATAGTAAAGGAAAAGATAGACCTCAAGAAAATTTACTACAAAGAAAATCAAAAACTGACAAATGGACAAAATTAAAGTAACAATACTACAAAAACTAACTAACGTGCTAGAAAAAAAAATAAAGAAGAATAAAATATATATATATATATATATATATATATACACACACACGCTAAGAGGATCTAACCTATAAAGAGAAACCTCACAAATGCAATCTAACTAATAACCAAAAGAACCGGTGAACTATACAAGCTTAAATACAAAATTTTTTTTTAAACGTAAAAATAATAAAGAATTAAAAATAAAAATATAATAAAATAAAATTACTTACCTCTTGGCAAAATATCTACTGATCAATCTTGCTTCTTGACACCTCCCCGGCAACGGCGCCAAAATTTGATTACGCCCAAATGTGTACAAAAACAAGCGGTCGATTGCAGCACAATTAGGACGGTCGATCCCACGAGGAGGTGATAAAAACAAACAAGAAAAGATTAGTGGAACAGAAGCGTCAGAGAAATAAGTAAATAAAGAGAGAAGAAAAAGAAATATTTTTGTGATTTTGAAACAAATTTAATGACAACGTAATTTAAAATGGAGAAAAATTCAATAATAGAAAAATGGTAAGACATCGAGAATCCCTTATATGTTTCGTTTACCTATTTGGATTTTGATTCATAGAATAACTCAATTGAAAGTTTCACATCCCAAACAATCAATCGGAAAATAAAGATTTGAGAAACTTGTAAATTAAAATTTATTTGAGTAAATAAAATTCTTACGTGAAGAACTAGCAAAAATTATCGTATAAGAAATCCAAAAGCGACAATATACTATAAGCGATATTGCAGTAAAAGACTACTTATAAAATAATGCTATCAATATATCCTATCGTGCAACAATCACATAAAAAGAGCTTGACTAAATTTAAATAAAAGTTGACAACAAAATATATTGATATGAGAAAGAAAAAAGATGAAAGAAAATTATTTACTCAAATGTATGAACATTACAAACCATTGGAGAATCAAAACCCAAATAAGTTCACTACACATATAAGATCATCTCTAGTCTCACCCAAAAACTCTAGCCTAACTTGCAATTCATCTCACAAAATTCTAACAATAAATCATGAGATGAAAATACAAGGAGAATAAAATCACACTCCAAACTCAGCAAACAAAATGGTGATTCCAAAAGAAAACAACAAAAAAAACGTCTAAGCTTGCTTTTATAGGCTGAGATATCTAGTGGTGATGGAGAGATTTTGGCCCACAAAATCAGTCTCCACGGATTGGCTACCGGCTGGATACACGCTAGATAATTAGCTGATAAAGGGCTGGGATTGCGGGCCTGAGAAGCACAGCCCAGAAGTCACGCGGGCTGGGGTGGCAGCTGGATTCGCGGGCCTGAGCTGGTGCATGTGGAGAACAGGCTGGTAGCTGGATTTGCGGGCCTGAGCTGCGATCTGGGGTTGACTTCTTCACGTGGGATGGTCTGGAGTCACGGCCCGAAACTTGCGCTGGGCCAGCAGGAGGAGGAGCTGGGCTGGCAGCTGAAGAGAATTTCTCGCGGGCTTGGATCACGCGGGCCTGACTGGCAGCTGGGGCTGGAGTTAAGGGCTGGTTTCACGTGGGCTGGAGTGGTGCGCGCAGGGTTGAGCCACAGCTGGCGATACCTGCGGAAGAAAGGAGAGGAAAAGAGAGGAAAATAAAATAAAATCAATCAAAATAAATAAAATATTAAAAACTTTTAAAATAAAATCTTATGAATTAAAATTATGGAAATACACATTTAAAACATAAATTATCTAATAAATTATATGAACAAAAATGTGATTTTGTGCATTTATCAGGGTCACATTCTTAACCTACTTTCCGATAGTCTCTATGATCTCTATAATTCAATGGAGTCTCCGGTAGAGATATGGAATGCTCTTGATTACAAGTACAAAACTGAGAAATAAGGTACGGACAAATTTCTCATCTTGAAATATCTTGGGTTTGTCATGGTTGACACCAAGTCCGTCCTTAATCAAATACATAAATTGCAAGTTATTGTTACCAAGCTTCAAGAATTGAAAGTAGAAATTTCTGAATTATTTAAAATGCGGGCTAATTATTTCTAAATTACCCAAAAATTGGAATTATAGAAAGAAACTCCTTCATAGGAGAGATGACATAACTTTAGAGTAATTACAAAAGCATTTGAGGATCAAAGAAGAGAGTAAGTCACGTGATCCCAAGAATAAGATTGTGAATTCCTCTAAAGTTCATGTTGCCAAAGCAAGTAAGTTTCAAAAGAACTTCAAAGTTAACAAAGACAAGATGTTCAAGAAATCTGGTAACGACCACAAGAAGTTTTTCAGAAAATGCTTCTTTTGTAAAAAGAAAGGTCATTGCCAAAATGATTGCAGATGTAAGAATAAAAAGGAAGAAGTTAACATCAACAAAGTCAATGTTGTTAAAGACAAAATCGAAGAGATTTTTGCTATGATCTCGGAGATTGAAATTGGCATGATTACATAAACCTACATGGCTGCAACGATATCATGCGATTTGTGGCTCGATTCCAGTGCCACATTCATGTTTGTAATGACAAGAAATGGTTCTCATCATATCAAATGGAAAAGGAAGGACAAACGGTTCTCATGGGGAATTATAATGCAGTGGTGGTTGTCGGGAAAGGAATGGTTGACATTAACTTTTTTTGTCCGGGAAGAAAATGACTTTGAACAATATCTTCCATGTTCCTAATATTAGAAAGAATCTTGTATCTACTAGTCTTATGTGTAATAATGGGCTTAAGGTTGTACTTGAGTGCAATACATGTATTGTATCTAAGAATAGGGTTTTTGTAACAAAAGGCTATTCTAGTGAGGGCATGTCCAAGCTAAGTATCATTACTAATAAATATATGAATTATGTTTATATTGTTGACTCTTTTGATGTTTGACCTACTCGGTTAGCACACTTAAACTTTAGATCTTTGAAATACATGTCTAAACATGGTTTGATTAATTGCAAAGATTTAAAACATGATAAGTGTGATATTTACGTATAAGCAAAAAAAACTAAAAAACCTTTTCCTAAAGCTGAACGAAATACTCAAATATTGGATATAATTCACACCGATATTTATGAGTATAATGGTATTTTGACTAGATGAGGGAAAATATACTTTATCATTTTTATCAATAATTGTTCTAGATACACTTATGTATACTAATTAGAACAAAAAAATGAAGCCTTTGATAAGCTTAAACTTTTCAAGGCTGAGGTTGAGAACCAAAAAGATAGAAAGATCAAAATGGTTCGAAGTGATAGAGGTGGTGAATATTTTTCAAATGAGTTTGATGCCTTCTACAAAGAGCATGGTATTATTCACCAAAAGTCAGCCTCATTTACTCTTCAACAAAATGGTTTGGCTGAAAAAAAGAATAGAATTTTTACGAATATGATTAAATCTATGCTTCTTAATGTAAATTGCCAAATAATTAATTAAAGGGAGAGCTTTACTTCCTGCTAGTCATGTTCATAATAGGGTAACTTCTATGAAAATACATGTTCCTCCATATGAAATATGGAAAGGAAGAAAACCAAACTTGATGTATTTAAGGGTGTGGGACTATTTAGCTTTCTATAAAATGCATGACCTTAAATCATCAAAATTAGGTGCAAGAGGAATTAAAAGTGTTTTTGTAGGATATGCTGAAAATTTCAAGGCATGTAGATTATTGACTCTAGATTCTAATATAATTGTGAAATCAAGAGATGTTAAATTCATTGAAAATAAATTTAGTCTTAATTTTTCTATTGAATTAGAATCTAATATTGATCAACCACGTGACTTTGCTCCTGGTACCTCCACTCATAACAAAAGGAAATAGTCTATGACATCTTTTGAACTAAGGATAAGTCAACGTGAAATAAAAGAGAAAGGCTTAACACCGGATTTTATTTCATCTCAAGCTTTAACCTTCTTGGTTGAAGGAGATAGAAATAATATACTAAATAAAATATTATTGTTGCTAAATGTTGAAGAAGATTTTAAGACATTTAGTGAAGTCACATCATCTAGAGATACTTCCTTTGAGAGAGACTATAAATTAATGATGAAATGGATTCAATAATTTCTAATCAAACATGGATTTTGGTTAATCTCCCTCTGGGATCAAAACCGATAAGCAACAAATAGGTATTTAGACGAAAGTACAATATCGATGGATCTATACAACGTTCAAGGCTAGATTGGTAGCCAATGATTTTTAAACAAAAACATTGTATAGACTATTTCGATACATATGCTTCGGTAGCTAGACTAACATCTACTATAGTGCTATTTGCAATTGTTTCAAAACATAATTTGTATTGCAACCAAATGAATGTAAAGATGGCTTTTCTAAATGTAAATCTAGATGAAGAAACCTATATGGAACAACCTGAAGGATTTGTATTGCCTGGAAATGAGAAAAATGTTTGCAAGTTAGTCAAGTTACTTTATGGATTAAAGCAAGCACCAAAACAATGACATGGGAAGTTTGATTCTGTTATTTTGTCTCATGGTTTTAAGCATAATAATGCCAATAAATGTATATATTATAAATTTACAAATGATTTTGGTGTGATATTGTGTTTGTATGTTGATGACTTGCTTATCTATGGAACAAACATGTAAGGGATAAATGATACTAAGAGGTATCTAACTTCACAATTTAAGATGAAAGATCTTGATAAGATAGATACTATCTTGGGTGTAAAGGTTAGAAAGCGTAATGTGGGTTACTCCGTTGTGTCAATCTCATTATGTTGAGAAAGTGCTTCTTAAATTCAATCATTTGAAGTTTAAAGAAGTTAATACCCCATATGATTCTAGTATTAAATTACTAGAAAATTCAGGCCGAACAGTAGCACAACTAGATTATGCTAGTGCGATTAGCAGCCTGATGTATGCTATACATTGTACAAGACCTGACATAGCATATGCAGTATGTAAAATGTTAAGGTTAACGAGTAACCCAAATATTGAGCATTGGAATGCTATTGGAAGGATACTTGGTTATCTTAAAAGAACCATTGATATGAGTTTATTTTACAATGATTATGCAGCAGTACTTGAAGGGTACTTTGATGCGAATTAGATAACTAGTGCGAGTGATAACAAATCCACATCGGGATGGAAATTAGCTATTGGTGGAGGAGTTGTATCTTGGGCATCTAAGAAACAGACTTGCATAACTCACTCAACAATGTAGTATGAGTTTATAGCACCAGCAGTGGCGGGCAAAGAAGCAGAATGGCTAAGAAATCTATTATTTGAGATTGGGTTATGGCCACAACCGATGCCATCTATTTCTTTATACTGTGAAAGTGAAGCTACATTGTCTCGAGCCTATAATAAAGTGTATAATGGAAAGTCTAGACATATTAACTTGAGACATGAATATGTGAAACAATTAATAACGGATGGTGTTATTAATGTTGTTTACGTCAGGATAAATAAGAACCTAGCGGATCCCTTGACAAAAGGTCTTTCAAGAGACTTAGTCAAGAAAACATCTAGTGGAATGGTACTGAAACTTTTCTTTGAAAGAGTCACCTGTGATGGTAACCTAACTATATAATAGTTGTACTGCGATTCCATATTTAAATGGGTAAGAACAAATCATTGTTAGGTGACCAGTAAGCACCAAAATTTTATTAGTCCCCTTCAGGATGTTCGATGCAAGTAGCTACGTGGTTGAGGGTGACTGTATACTCATAATGAAGTTCAAGTCGTAAAGTAGCTAGAGACATGATTTGAAACTTCACCTAAGTGAACATAAGAAATGGTGTTGTTTCTAACAAGAACATGGTTTAGTCTTGTAAATGTTCATGAATTTAAGATAGAGCACAAAGCCATAATAGTGCTAAATAATTGGAACATATTTTGAAATCTAGAATAGCTCATATGTGATATGTTTCCAATATTTACTTAATAGACAAAGTTTAATGCTAAGCACACTATTGTCTTGTGAGTACTTTGAAGTATTTTCACTCATTGAAGGTTAAAATTGAAAGATACTTTCTTGTATGTATGAGTATATTATTGTTGATTCTGGAAGAAATATTACAATCTAGTGGGGGATTGTAAGAGAGATTGTAAAATGTCTCTCATTTGACATAAGATCAAAAGACACAATAGGGCCGAGAGGGTCGAAAAGGCTGCGAGGGCTGAGAGAGGATTGTGGCCGTACCACACAGGCACGCGGGTGTGCTCTGTTCGGGCCAAGAGGGCCGCGCGGTCGTGCCAGTCAGGCACACAACTACGCAATACGTCCTGATATGAGATGTTCTGAATTTATCTTTTGAGTTGTTTCGAACCATTGTGTCTATTAGTTGTATATTTTCATACAAAACTGAATTATTATCAATAATTGATATATTAGTTATGATAATTGAATGGATACAAAAATAGATGTGTTTACAATGAATAGGCACCTCTTGGAAAAGGTTACATGGATTACCATGGTTGTGACGGTTCATGAAAAGGCACCTTTGTGCTGTTAAAAACTCCAGAAATTTACAGATTTTATATTTTTGTTTCTGGAATACAATAATATTGTTAGATATTGTATTCAAGGGTTTGTTGTATCTTGGGGGTAATTTTCCATTGAAATCTTTAGCAAACTTAGTAGTGAGGGTAAATAAAACCTTAAAAGAAAGTATTTTCAATACGCCTCAAACCTATTTTTGTTTTAAGTTTTCTTTGCCTCCATTGTTCTTACTCTACTCTCATTCTCCAACATTATATATTAAAGTTAGATAGATATATAGATCAATTAAACTACGTGGAAAAAATGAATAATAATTCAATAGGTTGGGGTAAAAAAAAAAAAAAGAGTTTGTGGCATCAAGCAGAAAATACAGAGGAATATAGCCAACACCAGTTCCCAAGCTTTCATCTATTCGAGTACCAGCTTGATGCTCCAGTCTCAAGAAATGTTTTTTTTTTTTCTTTTCTTTTCTTTTCTTTTCCTTTTCCTTGTTAGTTGAATTTAAGCAGTTGAAGCTTGACTTCTTCAGAATACTATGACTATTATTATCATTTAAGGAGAGTAATGATCGGCATTATTGATCAGTTAGTGGCAACAATAGCATTGATATTTATTGACTCAGTTTTTGCAGCGTCACTTTCTGCGTTTTTTTAGTTTCGATTTTCTTTGAAATTCCATTATTGTTTAGGTTTGATGATAAGAAGAACAATCAAAACATCACTTGTAATAAGAATGCACTCTCAAGCTCTGTAGGAAGAAGCATTTCCTTCATACTTGAGAGATTTTGAGTGCGTTGACAATGAGAAAGGTATCCTAATTCTTTGATAGATGCCTCTGTATGGCAAGAGCCAATTGAGCGATTTTCAGCTTCCTCAAAATGACCGTCTTTTATAGACGAAAACACCGTTTCCTCATTTCATAGTGAGAAGTTTGGATGTTGACGCGGTTGATGGTTTATCCCTTTCCATCGAAAGCTTCAGCACGAACATCAGGTATGAGTCATAGGGCTCATAAGATTTATACCGTCTTTCTTAACGGTATCTGTTTGGCTTGATTGAAGCCATTTTTGCCTTCAGTATCTGATCAAATGTTAATGATCAACTGGATGTTCTACACAATGACTTGATATTTGGTGTGTTTGATGGAGCTCCTAATTTTGATGGTCTCTGTGCTAATTGCTAATGGTTTTTTGACATGCCCATGTAGCAATTCCTTACATGTAAACATCGGCCATAAACTTGACTTTTAATTCTTGACAGTTGACCAAATATCTACAAGACTATTTTGCATATTGTTCTGGTTCACATTAAATTCGGTTTTCTGTAGCTCTGCTGAATATTGACAATTCAAGTTCTGTTTTGCTCTTGCCAGTTATTTGATCAATGGAATTTTTTTGTTTTCCTTCTTATCTTAACTTATTCTAAGTGTATATTTATGTTCTTTAGTTTGATTTGGGAATATTGTTTTCTATTTCCATTTAGGTCTGATAATGTTGAAACCCACAAAAAAATAAATAAATAAATAAATAAATCCAGCACTCTATGAAACAAGTGGAATTGTCAAGCTTTCTAGAAATGAGCGCATGAGGAGAATGAGATTTAGAGGGCTTGATGCTTGTGAGCTATTTTATATTTCCCTCCAATGTGTTAACATTCCAGTTAAATAAGATATTTTGCCACTTAAATTAGTGACTTTATAAGTGATTGGCAATTTCATTTCCTAGAGAAGAAAGAAGTGATTCAACACGTGCATCATCAGTCATTGCAAATGGATACTATCAATCATGCTGCAAATGAGGACTCTATGGAAGGCGTCGAAAATTACCATGGAGATATTTGATGGTAGGGCGTATCAGACCTTGTTTTACTTTGGGGAAAAATATATAAATATACATATATATATATATGCGCGCGCGCGTACACATATATATATATATTTTTATATATATGTAAACCTTTGCTCTTCCAGCTTTAGTTCATCTGAGTGTGGTTGCAGTGCTAAAACATATTAGTATACCAGGGATCTGCAAGGATCGGATCAGAAGGATTAGAACTTAATCCGTAGTCTAATCCATAACCTTCAGATTGAGAAATCCATTTTCCCAATCGATTACCAATCCATTAGACTCTCAATCTAATCCAACGGTAACTATCGGATTTTACGGATTGGATTCACGAATTCAATCAGTGGACTCTAAAAACTAAAATAAGCATACTAAACATCACTACTACAAAATGCGGATTTCAGGACGGAGCTTTCACGACCGTTTTTAAAAAATGGTCGCGAAAAGTTAGGCAAAAACACGGGACGGAACACGGTTTCTAAAACCGTCGTGGAAGCATGAACCGTCGTGGTTGGTACAAAAGAGGGAATTTTTCTAAAAATTTTGTCTTTTGAATTTCTCACCCTACCACGACGATTTTTCTCAAAAACCGTCGTGGTAGGTCAAAATTTTGTTTTTGTAGGTCAAAAAAAATTTTTTTTTTTAATTTCTCACCCTACCACGACGGTTTTTGGGAAAAACCGTCGTGGTAGGTATAAAGGCGGGAATTTTGAAAATTTTTGAAATTGTTCAACTTTTTGGAGCGTATATTAAAACCCAAAAAAATACCCTCTTTTCCACCCCATTACATTCCGAGCTTTTTTCACTCTCTAATACAAACTCTAACTCCAAACCCAAAGCCGCCCATATTCTCCCTCCATTTATCTCTCTCCGCTCTGTCTCGACATTCTCGCCGCCATTCCTCTCTCTCTCTCTAACTCCGAGCCTTTTTCCCTCTCTCTCTCGCCGCCATTTCCTTCGTCCCCTACATTCTCTACCATTCCGCCCGTACCCACGCTCGACAATCCAGTAAGTTGAAATATATCTTGCTTGGGTAAGACACGGATTTGGGAATTTTCCATCCAAATGTTGATTTTGTTGATTATGGTTGTTGATTGTGAATTTTCCGTCCAAAATGTCCAAAATCCAAAATATTCCATCCAAAATGTTGATTTGGGAATTTTCCGTCCAAATGTTGATTTTGTTGATTATGGTTGTTGATTGTGAATTTTTCCGTCCAAAATGTCCAAAATCCAAATATTCCGTCTAAAATGTCCAAAATCCGTCCCCTACATTTTGGTGATTGTTGATTGTGGTTGTGATTTATATTGCTTTAAAATTGCTTGGGTAACGCACGGATTTAGGAATTTTTCGGAAAAAGTGTTGATTTGGTTTTCGAAAAAACCGTCGTGGTAAGGTCCGCCTACCACGACGATTTCGAAGGAAAACCGTAGTGATAGGTCCGCCTACCACGACGGTTTTTTTTCTCAGAACCGTCGTAGTATGTTCTTAAATATCCACTTTTAGGCCCTATTTTTGCTCATTCCACGACGGGTAAAAAACCGTCGTGGAATCTGAAAAGATTCCACGACCTTGGATTCCACGGCGGTTAGAAAACCATCGTGGAAATATTACCACGACGGTTAAAAAACCGTCGTGGTATCCACATTCTGTATTAGTGCATAAGATATTTCAACAAAATAACACATAATCAAATCAAGTGTTTGATCTTGAACTAAATTTTAGCATAACAATCCATTACAACAAACATCATAAATTAAACTCAAAATCAAAAAGGAAAAAAAAAATTATGAGCCGCACAATAGAACTAGGAGTTTGGTAGTGATATATTCAAACTTCAACATATATATTAATTTATCAAAAATATCTTAGGAAAAAAAAAATATATATATATATATATATTTAAAATTGTATATATGAAAATTTAGGATTCACGGGTTACACATGGTTGAAGATTTGTAATTCAATCGGTAGCTTTTGGATTGGTAAACTCTCAATCCATTACCAATATCTTCGATTTTTAATCAAGTCGAATTGAACTGAATTGAGCGGATTAAATGGATTCTCGAATTCAGTGAACATGTCTTAGAATTTATTACAAAACAGGACAAATACGTGGTTTTACAAACCTTTTTACCTTTGCAAGTCAAATTTGTGATGGGTTCATGATGACTCAAAAAGTTCAAGAATCAGGTTAAGCTGTTTCTTTAGAAACATTTTTAACTTTCTTGAGAAAAAAAAATAATAAAAGGAAAAGATGACACAAATTTAAAGATCATTGTATCAACATGACACAAAAAGTTAACAATAAACCAATATGATAAAAAAATTAAACTAAAATTAGCTAAAATTTATGTCATGTTAATCAAGAGTGGAGAATTTGTACTATCTTGGTTAATAGAAAGGAAAGAAAAAAAAAAAAAAAAAAAAGAAGAAGAAGAAGATAGTTAGTTAGGTAATTTTTTTAAAAAAATAATAAATAAATAAACATTTTTCACTTCTCTTTTAAAAGAAGGGAAGTAAATTCAATCTGTTGAATATTTGGTGATAGAGTTTTATGCAAATTATTTTTTATCCAATTTTTTCTTGTCGTTTTATTGACAATGAACGGTTTATATGAGGTGTGTGAGAAGTTCCCTCGTTTATCAACCGAGAAAAGCCCACCTCCGATCCTATGTTATTCCCCAAGTGTAACTCGTTCTCGTAAGTACCAAAAAAATTTTGTTTCAAAAACACCCGTGCGTCCCATAAATTATAATAAATATAATTATTAAAAAAAACAAAAACGAAAAAACCAACTTCACTTACAAGCTAACTGAAAGAACCTCCCCAACCGATTTCATTTGCGGTTGGTAATGTTTTTATTCAGCCAACTTTGTTTCAAGCATACTAATATGTGTGTGTGTATATATATATATATATTTATATATGTATGTATATATATGTTACGTCCAAATTGTTGCTTAGAGAACCCCATGTCTAGTTTTTGTTCAGCTACTTACTACTTCTTGGTTGTGTTCAAGTCAAGTCGTGCACGCTAACTGTTTGATTAAATGCCTCCGACTTTATGTCAATAGTTCCATTCTCTTCATTCGTTTTTTAATGAAAACTGTCATGATTAACACCTAGAAACCAACTAGTAATAGTCATTCTTTTACTAACCAAAAGAATGATTATCCACTCCCAGAGAAATATTTAGTTTTTGTCTTCAAATTACAGGACATAAATGGATATGAAAGCTGAGCCATTATTGTTGCACGAACAGAAATTCTTAACTGCGGAAATAACATTTTGTCATTTTTTTTTTTTTTCATTTCCAGTTTTAGCATCTCTTTCCTTTTCTTTTGGAAGTGAAAAAAAATCCCCATTTTAACCTCTTCCGGGGTCCATAGCTGAGTTCACTTGAGGTTTCATACCTTGCATACCACGGATAGGAGTATGGTGATAATGGCGGTAAGAATGCTGAGCTTATCTACAGTAGTTCGATGTGAAGCCACAAGCCTTAACGGTGCTCAACTAACTCATCCTCGGAGTACGAACACAAAGCCGCACCTTTCATTCAGTAAGCCCTCTTGGGTCGTCCGCACTGAGGCAAGTTAACCTTCTTGTTTTCTCTGTTTGGTTTGTTTCCACTATTTGCTTAATATCCTCTTTGTCATTTATGTTCTTTCTTTTTCTTTTTCAGTTACTGTCGTTTGGTATCAAAGAAAACGTCTAAAATCTCTAGAAGCAATAAAGACATGGGGAAAACACCAAAATAACACAAATTTAAAGATTATTGCACGAACATGACACAAAAACTTAACACTAGACTAACATGACACAAAATTATATTAAAGTTGAGAACAATTTGTGTCATGTTGATTAAGAATTAAGAATTTGTGTCATGCTGGTCAATTGATTAAAAAAGGTGGTTATTTAGGTAATTTTCTCTAAAGGGGAACATTGAATCTTTCCGTTCTTTATTTTGTTTGAACTTCCCAACTATAGTTCCTTTTTCTTCTATGTGCCAGTGTTTATTCGACTAGATGCTCACATATTAGTGTTAGTTTCATACTTTTCTTTCTTTGTTTTCTGTTTCTACTTTTTAGCTTTCTTGAGGACTGGTTGCCCTCTCTTCTTTGCATTGATGTCATGATCAACAAAAGGAAGTTTGTCATTTAAAAATAAAAAATAAATAAAAGTTTCTTACTTTATCTCCCCTCACTGATTTCTCACTTTCCATAAGGTGCCTCATTGAGTTTTCTCCAATTACAATTACGAGGCATTCATTTATGCGAGCTTTGAAAAGCCAATAGTTTTTTATCCACTCAGAGGTCTAAGTAAAGCATAGCTGATGAACACTTAGTTTGCTCGCCCGCTGCATGCATCTCATAACAAAAGCGATGAAGTAGAAAAAGTAGTGATTTTGGGTTACTGTTCAAGTTTGAGCCTTAAAAGGAAACTTCCTCGCACATCTCTTTTTGATAACCTTTTACTATCTCAAAGATCATGTGCCAGAAATGATAACAAGAAGCTTACACAAAATGAAAACCAATTTTAGACATTCTGTTGTATCATCATGTAAGGCTCAATTGGAAGTTGGCCCTTCGAGTGCTTTTAAATCCCTTCTTCATTTTTATTCTTTGATGCTTTGTCTTTGAGATAGATTTAGTTACCAATAGGCTACAATCTAGCACCATACCTCTGTGTGTGTGTGTGTGTGTGTGTTTGTGTCCGTCGTCTATTATGTAGCTTTTTTCGTTGGAAGTTGGCTTCCTCCATAATTCCAATCTGTTATGAGCATAGTAATCCCGATATGAATCTCCATGCATTAGCATTCATTTCAAAAACTTAGTGAATACGCACAAAAATGAACTGTTGTATTTGTAATATGAAACTCTGGATTAATGTTTTCCTCTTTTTTTTTTTTTTTTATCTATTAAAAAAAAAAAATCAACCTTTTGAGATTGACCCTTTGAAACCAAAGACATGCTCTCTCCCGGTATAGAAATTTAGCTCTTGTTTGGCTTCTCAAGTCCAAAACTAGTTTTTCATATCAATTTTTGTTTTTTTTTTTTTATGAAAGTCAATAAAAAATTATAATTACTTTTTGAAAAGTCAATCAACTTGAACTTAAAATTTTCATTTTACTGCTACTAAAGAACATTTTTTCGTGCTTTTGTAACTTTTGAAGTCCTTTACTTTGGCAGTCAAACGTTCATAAAGAAGAAAGAAGAAAACCAGATCCACCCTTGTGTAGTCTGTGCGGAAGTGGAAGGATAGATTTGCCATGATTGTCATGGAAGAGGTCTCTCTTTTTATTTCTCACTCTCATTTCGTGTTGCTTGTCATTTCAAAACTAAAACTATGCTAAAAACCATATCCAAAAGCGTGCATCTTACGATCTTGGAGACATGCCTTTCCTAAAGATGATAATTGCCATCTTTGTGCTTTGGCCTAGTAGAGATTAAGAGATGTTCCTTCTTGCATATAGTACACTGACCTTCATTCAGAACTAATTAGGAGGTTTTAACGTACATGACATATTCAAATTTCTAGGAAAAGGTCTATAATTTTCCTGTCCTGCCCTTTGACGAGATGCCGGAGTTCAGAGTGTGCGAAGGGCAGTTTCTCTCACTTCTTCACCTCATTTCGTTTACCCGACAAAACATGTTCTTTTGCAGGGAGAACAAATTGTACTCATTTAGAGATGCTCCCGAAAGGGGAATGGCCAAAATGGTAAAACATTGATCTCTCTTACGATTTGTTTCGGATTCGGAGCAATTTAGAATTCGGAGGATTCTGTCTTGGAATATGGAAAAATGTCATACCAACAAGACATAGTTTTGAACCATCAAGACTTCATATTTTAAACTTTTTCGAGTTTTTTAGTACTTCAAATCAACTTCCTTCAACCGCACTTGCAGGTGCAGGACTTGCGGTGGAAGTGGTCTCGGATACTGCCCCACGCTGCCTTGGAAGTGGAGAGTATAGGTACATAATGGGATTTCACTTCATGAAGAGAGATGCCAGCCCCACCCATAATCAAGAGAGCGAAGTTCAAAGTAACCAGAAACGTCGCAGTGTAGAGCTTTCTATGGATGGTAATATATTTTGAGAGTATGGAGGAGAGACTCTAGTGGCCTTATATTTCCAAAATTTTACATGTTCATATAGCCCGAGCCCGAGTAGCTAAACTTTGTGCATAACACAATTTAACGGTTGGGGACCAATTGCAGCTTTGTTTTAAAAAAAAAAATTATAGATCAAACAAGCAATTTACCTTGAATAATAAGCAAAACTTATTAGAACGCTCACTCTGAAAGATTTTTTTTTTTTCTTTTTTTTTTTTTGGTGCAAAGATGACAGCTCAGACTAAATTGTCTCAAGATATTTAGCAACTAACCTCGAAATCATTACGACATATGCCTTAATATACTGCTCGAGGAATGGAGCAACGTTAAATGTACTTACAGTAGCGCGAGTGCATGATCTAAACTGTTGAATTATGTGGGGCCCTGTTGTGGGAAATGAGCGAGCTTAGATCCTGCACTTGCACCACCCACGAGTGCAGTTAGCATGCCCCCTTACTGCTTCTGTTGAATGACATTCTTCAGCCTAAAGGCAAGCATTTCTACATTGTACCTGGGAATGGCAAAGCCTGTTTTCTCTTTTTTTTTTTTTTTTTTTTTTTAAATCAAAATTTTTTTCTAGAGACAAGTAAAGACTTCTCAAACATCACTTCAGTTGTCTGAAGCATGATAGCATGAGGAAGATCAAAATTCGAGAACACATCAGATTGCTTATTAAGCAAGCAAAGCAAGATTAAAGGAAAAAAGTAGGGGAACGACAAACTAACATCTCTGGTCATGGAATTAGTGTGAATCTGAAACCAGTTAAAAGAAAGGGTGTTTTATGCACAGCTATTTGTGGGAAAAAAAAAAAAAGACAGACCAGTCAACCAGTAGTGACTGCCTTGTATGATCCTATGTACGGAGACAAATAATGAGAGGGAATGACTAACAGAATATCCCAACTAGGTTGGCACTTTCTAATGTCCATCCTACACTAAATTCCCCACTCAAATTTATTAATAAAGGAAAAGAAAATTGCAAAGTTACAGAAAAAGCCAGTTGCTATTTGCAGATGCCTACCCATCATAAATTATCAGTGAATATGGCAGTTTCTGCCACTACTAAAGAATTGCTCAACTGGATAGGAACGAGTCGAGCGCCATTCTGCCTCCCCGCTTTTAGGTGCTTCAACTCAGTAATCGTCATATGGAACTGCAGAAATCAAGAATCATAAATAGTTATTGAACCCTCAACAAAACAGAATATCATCGATAACAATAAGTGAAAAAGCAAATTCCATGCCAAATAAAGAGATCAAGAATATAATGCTTGCAACTAAAGCACAATATGATCCAACAAAGAATGAAAACATTGTAAACGATAGAGAGACAGAGAATTTGTTCCTAAGACACTTTGCATGGCCCTCTGCTTAATTCACTGATTCTTAGCATAGCCCTCTAAAAAACCACCCAAAAGAACATTGCTGAAAGCGAGAGAAGTTTAACACAATGTGATTGTCCAATCAATTCTGTTATCAACGTACTTTCTATCGACAAATAGTTCTTTTTCAAAGTTTAAAAAAAACAGATGAATTTCCCCATTTTGGGCTAAAAAAAAGGTTTCCGCAAAAAGAAATGGCCATAAGAAAGATATTGCAAGAAATAATTACTGCAGAGGCCCTTATGAACAGTACGCACCTTCGGTAATAAAACTTTATTCTAGACAGAGGTCAACTATAAAGCTTGTAGACAAAACAACAAAAAGGTGTGAGGAGATATCTCAGAGAGATGCTGGAGCCCATCTGCAATTATGTTTCTACTTTCATTGCACAGCACTTGCGGATCACTTCCTTCTATGGGCTTGTGAATTATGACTTTGACAGATCCAAAATTCAGATACCCTCCATTCCTGCAGGCATAATTTTACCAGTTCCTATAAGGGTGATCGGCACTACTGGCACTTTAGTCTTTGCTGCAACGCTGAAGGCCCCTTTCTGCATATCAACATCAAGATTATAACGAAAATTTCAAAACCATGCATACATCTCTGTAACACTGCACCCTCTTCTCGTTCGTCCAAAAGTAGTTATAAAATGTACAGAAGATGATCCCTTTAGTTATTTCGTATAGCCGAAAAGCATCACAATAAATAGTTTTCCTACACTGTACACTTCTTTTTTTTCAATAATAGAGATCTATGTACACTTCTACCATCCCTTTGTCGGGTCCAAGGAAAACAGCCGAGGTATTTCCTGTCTTAGGAATTTTCCAAAGATTATCAAATTACTAAATCATGTATCAACATGAATACTGTTTGATAACATTTAAAACTAGTCTTAATCATTTTTTTTTTCTTATTTTCTGATGAAAACTAGGCTGTAATTGGCTCTAGAAAGTATTCGTTAACCAAATTTCTTCCATTTCCTTTCATGGTTCTCAACCAAATCAGGACTGTGGCTACACTATTGCAGGTTCACAAGGATCCACAATGATCTCACTTAAAACACCTATTTTCCATCTCATTCCGTGTCCCCTCTGGAAAGAAAAAGACGGAGGCCCCTTCTTTATAAGATCCATGCATCGCTTAAGACAGTCCTATATGCAAAAGCCAACAAAATTCAAAGCAAGAACTTATAAATCATGTTGAGAGGAGCGAAATAATTTAGTAAAACGACTTTTTTCTATATTCCAACACATAACAAGGGTCAGAAGAAAAAGGAATACCAACTGGCTTCTGCTGTCCATGCGCTTTAAAGGAATAACACCCAAAAAACATGGCCCAACCAATGATGGGGAAGAGAAAAATGCTGGTTTGCTGAATTTAAAGGGTTTCC